>MU702544.1:4085-32839 GCA_026770625.1 Nicotiana glauca | reverse complement strand
TTTTTTTTTTTTTTTTTTTTTTTTTTTTTTTTTTTTTGATTTATGCTTATATGATTAATATCGATCCTATAAATTTGCCTATTGCGCGTGTGTTTGAAGAAAAGAAAAACAAAAGAATACAAATATATTTTTTGAGAATTTTCAAGTTTTATTAATAGCCAACAACGATTACAAAGATGGTCTCTAAATGACAACCAAAATACGACCCTCTACACAACTGTTTGAATTGAAATACAGAATGAAAAATACAGACTCGAATGCTTAACCTAATGCAATATAGACTTAAGAATACATCAAAGCTCCTGGTGCCCGCGGGACATCGTTCGGTCTCGCCGCGGGCCTATATGCAAGTCCCTTTTGAAGTTGGTCTAGGTCACCCATTATTTGCTTCACGAATATCATCACTGAAGCAAAAAATGTAGTCTGGATCATATCCTCACATATTTGGAACTTCCGGCTGATGTAATGAGCAATGTCAAGGATTCTTTCTCTAATTATCCCTTTCTCCTGAAGTAACCTAGTCTGATGAACTTTCTCCTAGGATCAAAATCTTAGTCAGATGAATTTTCTCCTAAGATAGAAGGCCTAGTCTGATGAACTTTCTCCTAGGATAAAAATCTTAGTCTGATGAATCTTTCTCCTAAGATACCAAAAAAGAAGTAGAAAAGAAATCTAGTCCGATGAATTTTCTCCTGGGATAATAATTTTAAAAAAATGGGAAGTCTGAATTCGGAAAAAAAGAGAAAAAAGAGAAGGGAAGTCTGAATTTGAAAAAAAAAGGGTCAATTTTTAGTTTTCTTAAGTTATCAATGTTTAGTTTTCTTGAAATCAGGGGCCTCGCTTGGAGAATAGGGTCATTCTTTACTTTAGTAAAGCTTAGTTTATAGTTTTTCGCAAGTTCAATAGCGTCACAGTGTGATATACCCGGGTTTCAAACCCTCAGGTCATCATCTACATCTATTACTCACCTCAAACCGGCCACAAGACTAGTCCGCTATGCCTTTTCCCCTTGAATCAACCTCCTTGCATGCCGAATCTGATCAAAACCATAAGGAATACATTACAATATGCTAATGGAACATAACCCAATCAAAAGAACTCGAAAAACACCAAAAATCATGAAGTTGGCAAAACTCGAGCCTCGGGCCCACTTTTCAAAATATTACGAAATTTACATCACCAGATTCCTCATCTCGTCACGAGTCCGTACATATAAAATTTATCAAAATCGGAGTCCAAATGCTCCCTCAAATCCCAATTTCTCATTCAAAACCCAAGCCCTAGTTATTCAATTTTTTTCACCCAATTTTCCAAGAATTAAAGGTGGATTCATCAATAAAATAGCGTTTCTAGGTCACGAGGCTTACCCCCAATCAATTCTCAGTCAAAACTCTCTAAAAATCCCGTCAATAGCTCTCAAGCTCGCTCAACAATGGAGGAAAAATGATGGAACTCGTGGATGAAATAAAACCTTTAAACCCTTCTGCCAACAGTCCTTTTTTGCTTCTGCGGTCCCGCTACCTCTTATGCGGGACCGCTTCTGCGGCCAAAAATCCGCTTATGCGGTCTTCACTTAAAAAAACCCAACGTCCGCTTTTGCATCTCTACATCCGCCTCTGCGAACCACCCAAGACCGCTTTTGCGGTTTATAGTCCGCTGCTACGGACTCGCATTTGCGAACAATGTTCCGCTTTTGCGGAACCACTCCACCAGGCCAAGAACCGCTTATGCGATCCACCACTCGCTCCTGCGGAACCGCTTCTGCGGTCCATTTCCGCAAAAGCGGAAATACCAGCTGACAGAAAAGTTGAACCTGCAACACACCTCAAAACTCTTGTTTAACCACCCGAATTCACCCCGAGGCCCCCGGGACCTCAACCAAAGGCACCAACATATCCCAAAACATCATACGAACTTGCTCCAATCATCAAAACGCATCTAAAAATACTAAAATCATCAATTCACATCGGATTCAAGCCTAAGTTTCTTAAAAAAAAACTTCCGAAACTCGCATTCGATCAAAAACCCGACCAAACAATGTCCGAATGACCTGAAATTTTACCCACATATCCAAAATCACCTAACGAAGCTACAAAAATTCTTGAAACTCCATTCCGACCCTCGGATCAAAATCTCACCTATCAACCGGAATTCGCCAAAACACTAACTTCGCCAGTTCAAGCCTAATTCTACACCGGACCTCCAAATTCAATTCTGATTGCGCTACCAAGTCATAAATTATCCCCCGAAGCTAACCAAATCACCGGAATTTACATCCGAGCCCTCTAACTAAATAGTCAACTCCTAGTTGACTTTTTCAAAACAAACTTCCCTTTAAGAGACTTAGTGTTTCATTTCCATCTAAAACTAATCCAATTCTGCTCGATCACCTCAAATACTGATATTGAAACATAATATGGAGGAAACGGGGCGGTAATCACGTGACGATGGGCCGGGTCGTCATATCCTCCCCAACTAAAATAAACGCTCGTCCTCGAGCGGTTCAAGAAACATACCTGAAGCCTCAAATAGGTGAGGATATCTACTCCGCATCTCCTGCTCGGTTTCCCAAGTAGCCTCCTCCACGGGCCGACCTCTCCACTGCACCTTCACCGAGGATATGTCCTTTGAACTCAATCTTCGAACCTGATGACCCAAAATAGCCATTGGCTCCACATCATAGGTCAAATCATCATCCAACTGAACCGTACTGAAGTCTAACACATGAGACGGGTCCCCAACATACTTCCGGAGCATAGAAACATGAAATACCGGATGAACTCCCGTCAGGCTGGGCGGCAAAGCAAGCATATAGGCCATCTTCCCAATCCTCCCAAGTATCTCAAAAGGCCCAATGAACCGCAGACTCAACTTCCCTTTCTTTCCAAATCTCATAACGTCCTTCATAGGCAAAACCTTCAACAAGACCTTCTCGCCCACCATATACGATACATACCGAACCTTCTGATCCGCATAACTCTTCTGACGCGACTAAGTTGTACGAAGTCTCTCCTGGATCACTTTCACCTTATCTAAGGCATCCTGGACCAACTCTGTCCCCAATGACCTGGCCTCGCCGGGCTCAAACCAACCAACCGGAGATCTACACCGTCTCCCATATAAGGCCTCATACGGCGCCATCTGAATGCTGGACTGATAGCTGTTGTTGTAAGAAAACTCTGTAAGTGGCAAGAAATCAGCCCAAGAACCTCCAAAATCAATAACACAGGCACGCAACATGTCCTCCAATATCTGGACGGTACGCTCGGACTGCCCGTCCGTCTGAGGATGAAACGCTGTGCTCAAATCTACCTGGGTACCCAACTCTCGCTGAAAAGTCCTCCAAAACTGGGAAGTAAACTGAGTACCCCTATCTGAGATAATGGAAAATGGGACTCCATGCAACCGTATAATCTCCCGAATGAAAATCTCCGCTAATCGCTCCGAAGAATAGGTAGTACACACCAGAATGAACTGCGCGGTCTTGGTCACCGATCCACAATCACCCAAATCGAATCACACTTCCTCGATGTCTGAGGGAGACCACTCACAAAATCCATAGTAACCCTCTCCCACTTCCACTCGGGAATATCCATGCGCTGAAGTACACCACCGGGCCTCTGATGCTCATACTTCACCTGCTGACAGTTGAGACACCGAGCTACATAAATCACAATATCCTTCTTCATTCTCCTCCACCAGTAATGCTGCCTCAAATCCTGATACATATTCGCGTCACCTGGATGAATAGAATATCGCGAGCTGTGGGCCTCCTCCAATATCATCTCCCGAAGACCATCCACATTGGGCACGCAAATCCGGCCCTGCATCCTCAACACGCCATCACTATCAATAGTCACATCCCTGGCATCATCATGCTGAACCCTGTCCTTAAGGACAAGCAAATGTGGATCATCATACTGGCGCTCTCTAATGCAGTCATACAAGGAAGACCGAGATACCACGCAAGCCAACACCCGACTAGGCTCCGAAATATCTAGCCTCACCATCCTATTGGCTAAAGCCTGGACATCAACTGCAAAGGGCTTCTCCCCAACTGGAATGCACGCCAAACTACCCATACTCACCGCCTTCCGGCTCAAAGCATCGGCCATTACATTGGCCTTCCCCGGATGATACAAAATGGTAATGTCATAGTCCTTGAGTAACTCAAGCCACCTTCGCTGCCTCAAATTAAGATCCTTCTGTTTGAACAAATGCTGAAGGCTGCGATGATCAGTATATACCTCACAAGATACGCCATATAGGTAGTGCCTCCAAATCTTCAAAGCATGAACTATAGTAGCCAACTCCAAATCATGTACGTGGTAGTTCTTTTCATGAGGCTTTAACTGACGAGAAGCATATGCAATGACTCTACCCTCCTGCATCAACACACATCCAATCCCAACTCTCAAAGCATCACAATACACGATGTAAGAACCTGAAGCTGATGGCAAAACTAACACTGAAGCTGTGGTCAAAGCTGTCTTGAGCTTCTGAAAGCTCTCCTCGCACTCGTCCGACCATACAAATGGTGCACCCTTCTACGTCAACTTGGTCAAGGGTGAAGCAATAGATGAAAAACCCTAGACAAACCGGCGATAATACCCTGTCAAACCGAGGAAACTCTGAATCTCCGTGGTTGAGGATGGTCTAGGCCAACTCTGCACCGCCTCTATCTTCTTTGGGTCAACCTGAATACCATCACTAGACACCACGTGCCCCAGAAAAGCCACAGACTCAAGCTAGAACTCACACTTGGAGAACTTTGCATAAAGCTTCTCCTCCCTCAATCTCTGTAATACCACTCTCAAATGCTGAGCATGCTCCTCCTGGCTACGTGAATATATCACGATATCATCAATAAAAACGATAACAAATGAATCCAGATATGGCCGAAATACACTGTTCATCAGATGCACGAACGCGGCTGGGGTATTAGTCAGCCCGAAAGACATAAACAAGAACTCATAGTGCCCATATCTCGTCCTGAAGGCCGTCTTCATAATATCAGAATCCCTAATCTTCAGCTGGTGATAGACTGAACGGAGATCAATCTTAGAGAATGCCCTTGCCCCCTAGAGCTGGTTAAACAAATCATCAATGCGCGGTAGTGGATACTTGTTCTTCACTGTCACCTTGTTCAACTGCCTGTAGTCAATGCACATTCTCATTGTGCCATCCTTCTTCTTCACAAATAGGATCGGTGCACCCCACGGTGACATGTTAGGATGAATAAAACCCTTATCTAGGGGTTCCTGAAGCTGGTCCTTTAGTTCCTTCAACTCCGCTGGTACCGTACGATACAGAGGAATGGAAATGGCTGAGTGCCCGCCACCAGATCAATACTAAAATCAATGTCCCTGTCCGGCAGCATGCCCAGCAGGTCTGCTGGAAACACATCAGGGAAATCCCTCACAACGGGCACAGAATCAAAACTAGGAGTCTCAGCTCCAACATCCCTCACAAAAGCCAAGTATGATAAACAACCTTTCCAACTATTTGCTGGGCCTTTAGGAAATAGATCACCCTGCTGGGTACATAGTCAGTCATACCTCGCCACTCAATCCTCGGAACACCCAGAATAGCCAACGTAACTATCTTGGCATGATAGTCCAGAATAGCATGGTACGGAGATAGCCAATCCATACCTAGAATCACATCAAAATCTACCATGCCCAATAACAACAAGTCAACTCGGGTCTCCAGACCCCCAATAGTCACCAGACAAGATCGATATACATAATCCACAATAACAGTATCACCCACCGGGGTAGATACGTGAATGGGCAAAGCAAGACAACCACGGGTCGTACCTAGATGATGGGCAAAATATGAAGACACATAAGAGTAGGTTGAGCCCGGATCAAATAAGATAGAAGCATCCCTGTGGCAGATTGAGATAATACCTGTGATAATAGCATCTGATGCAATGGCGTCCCTCCTGTCCGAAAGAGCATAGAATCGAGCCTGACCACCACCAGATCGGTCTCCACCCCTAGGGCGGCCCCTAGCTATCTGGCCCCCACCCCTACCTGACTGGGAGGGTGCTGAAGTAGATGGAGTAGAAGAGGAGGGCTGATCCCTCTGCTGAGATCGACCACCGCGAAGCCGAGGACACTGTCTCCTCATGTGACCAAACTCACCGCACTCGTAGCAACTACCCGGTGCTGGAGAAGGGGACTGAAGGGAACCTCTCGCTGCTGAAGAACCCTAGGCTGAAGAAGCAGGAGTAGAGCTTTGCGCTGGAAGGGCACTAAGTGAAGACTGGCCCTGCTGAAATCCCTGATGACCACGGCCTGAAGAAGTCCCACTGTACTCTGGGCGGCCTGACTGAGGAGGCCTGAAGGAACGTTCTCCGCCATGCTGGAACTGGCCCCTAGATGGAGCACCACTGAAGCTACCTGAACCTCTAGGCCTTTTGGCCTCCCTCTCCTCATGCTCCCGACGACGATCTGTCTCAATTTGTCGAGCCATGTCAACCACCTCCTCGAAGAAGCGGCCATAACCCTCTCTCTAGTCATCAAAATGCGAGGTGGATAGTTGAGGCCATCCACGAACCTCCTAATCCTCTCCCGATCTATCTGGATCATCAAAGTAGCATGCCGAGCTAACTACGTAAATCTCAACTCATACTGGGTCACTGTCATGTCCCCCTGAATCAACCACTCAAACTGACGATGCAGCTCCTCCCTGCGGGACTGCGGTACATACTTCTCCAGAAAGAGAGTGGAGAACTGCTACCAAGTAAGGGACGCTGCTCCAACAGGCTAAATGCAGGCCCTGAGAAATGGAAGGTAGTAAAAGCCACTCCACTCGACTCCAAAATCCCTGCAGTGCGAAGCATACGCTGACACTTGTCTAGAAATCCCTGGGCATCCTTGCCCTCAGTACCACTAAACGTCGGAGGCTGAAGCCTGCCAAATCTCTTAAGATGACGCTGCTCGTCGTCTGGCATACTGAAACCACATAATCTGGAGCTGGTGTGACTAGCACAACTGGAGCAACCGGTGAAACGAGCTGAGTTGGAACCGCTCCCGGTGTCTGCAATCCTTGAACACCCTGCTCAGGTGTGCGAGCAACGGGGGTCTGATGACCACCCCCGGTCTATGAGGTAGCTGCCAAAGTAGTGGCTGAGACTGCCTGAGCCATGCCAATGCAGACGGATAGTATCTAAGCTAAAGCCTCCTGGAGACCAGGAATCACAATGGGCACTGCCAGTGTCTGAACAGGTGCTGCTGGAGCATCTACAGCTGGAGGCTGGTCCTGAAACGGGGCAGCTGGTGGATCCGCAGGTGCTACCTTTGCTGGTCTGCCTCGACCACGACCACGACCACGACCACGCCCACAGCCTCTAGTGGGTGGTAATGGTGGTTGTCCGTCACGACCTGTAGCATGGGTTCTCACCATCTGTGAGAGAATATAATACAGAAGTTTAGTTCTCGGAACAACAAAGCCGCACGACAAGAATTCCAAGAATATGAAGTGTTTCCTAAAGGTTCTGTAGCCTCTCGAGGATAAATACAGACGTCTCCGTACCGATCCACGAAACTCTACTAAATTGGCTCATGACTCGTGAGGCCTAGTAAGATAGGCTCTGATACCAACTTGTCACGACCCCAATGCCGGTCGTGATGGCGCCCAACAACAGTTGCTAGGCAAGCCCGACCATTGTAACACTCTCAACCCGAGTATGAAAACTCATCACCAGGTAATTAGATAGTTATAACAGTTAGCAAGATTAATAATTCTGACAATAGATAGAAATAATACAGAAAGCCATAGTAATACCAATATAACTCCCAAAAGACCCGGGGTCACGAGTTTAGAGCCTCTAATACAACTGAGTAATAAATTCTCAAATACATAAGTCTAGGATGCGGAAATATAAATGAATAAGGGGGAGAAGTCAGGTCCTGCGGACGCTAGGCAACTACCTCGACGACTCCTGAGATAATCTGGAGAGCAGCAACAACGCTACGAAGCCTCCGAAACACCTGAATCTGCACACATGGTGTAGGGAGTAAAATGAGTACTTCCAACTCAGTGAGTAATAAGCATATATAATGACTGAGAATGAGAATACCCGAAATACCACATATGTAAAGCTACAGACAATAGTTTAACACATCTAACGGTGAAAATGGCAACAAGACAATGACAGACAGACATCAATGTATGAATGCAATGCAATGTACATGACCGCTGCGGCGCGCAGCCCGATCCATTTGGGTACTCGCACTCACTGTGGGGGTTCAGACTCCGGAGGGGCTCCTACAGCCCAAGCGCAATATCATCGTAGCATTCGCTGCGGCGTGCAGCCCGATCCACACTCAGTCCAGAATATGCATGTTGTCACACCTCCTTTTTCCCGAGCTTTACTAAACCCCGGGAAAGGGGTATAATAAAAAAAGAGTTTTTCCAATTAAAGGACAATTGAAACGGGATTCGTTTTATTTAAGATTCAGAGTCGCCACTTGGGAGATTTATGGTGTCCCAAGTCACCAGTTTGAATCTCGAATCGAGGAAAAGGTTTGACTCTATTTAACAGTCACGAACCAGAAATCCAGGTAAGGAATTCTGTTAACCCGGGAGAAGGTGTTAGGCACTCCCGAGTTCCGTGGTTCTAGCACGGTCGCTCAACTGCTATATTTGGCTAAAATCTGATTTTTATACATGTTGAACTTATGGTGCAATTTTAGAATTATTTACCGCTTTTTAATTATTTTTTACGAAAGTGAACGTCGTTTAAAAAATGTGTTTTCGGATCACGTCACATGAAATGCACCCGGATCCTCGACACATTTTTATTCAACGTTTTCGGATTTGGATTTGGGTCGCATGAAATGCCCACCCGAATTTAGGAATGTAATATTATTAAAAGCGCGCCTAAAGCGACTAACGTATTATTTACTTTGCGGAGGGCTGTGAAATTCGCTAAACGACACACCCCAAATTCTAAGTATTTTGAATTAAGTAATTAATGAGGTCCCCGCAATTTATGGTTTTGTTCGGCGAGACTTGTCTCATTTTTAATTTTTAAAGGCCAACCTAAAGCAAGCTACGATTTTCTATTAATGATTGTCTCTAAAGGGCCCTAATTAATTAGCATCGTTAATTACTATTATTAGAAAAACCTTTCGCGGAAGTCGAGCTTCAAACTCAGGTCCACACTTGAACAAGAGGAAAACCTCCTAATTCAAATATGCTACCTAGCTTGGAAGGCCCAAAACCGGTATTACTATTAAGAAAAAGAATGATCGAAGTTGCGCGAACGCATACTCCAGTTTTGTTTTCAGAATCACAATTATGTTACGCGGGCATATCAACAACAACGATAGTATATGCTAGTTATTCACACTTAGAAATATTTGGCACTCCAGTCTCAATTCTATTTCTTTTAACTTCCAACTCCACGTCCTAGATCCATTTCCTAATCTTGGCTTACTTCCTTTTCCAAAGTTTGTCAAACCATGACCCCTTAAGGAATTAAGCCAACAAGAACCAGTTATATTACAGAACACAACAATTGGTAAGCATCTCGGTCCAGTGCCAAAATTTCGCTAAACAACAGATAAAATAAAATCGAAATCATCAGCTGATTGTAGAGGAGAATCAACTACAGTCCGGGAGGAGAAAGAGACGAGCAAACCAGCAATCCACTAAGACAATCTCTCAGAGATTTCAACTATGATCAAATTTTTTAGCAGAAAATATGACGATAACCTTAGCTATATACAAAGGGAAATAAACATAAAATCCCAACATATCAAAACAGCCATCTCAATGGCAACTCATTGTCAGATAACAAATTTGCTAATGAATAACAACAAACAATGGTGGCATATCTTCAACAACAATCAAGGCATCTTTGTCAGTACCAACATAATCTAGTCAATAGCAAATCGTAATTAACTCAGTCAAATAACACACAGTTCACAAAACTCAGGACATTTTTCATTTCAATTAAATAAAAGATTAAGACAGAGAGAATAGGACCTTTGTAAACTGATGAAAATTCCTCAGTAATGGACTAAGTGGGACGTAGATCGGAAACCTTACTGACGATCTCGACGGAACTAAAACCAGGCTTTAATAACCCGCCAGATTCCTCGACTCAATTTTTGACTTTGGATTGGAATGCTCGATGGTTACTGATTTTTTTCAGGCGATTTTTCTGATGAAGATTGTCGTCAGATTTCTGGTGAGCTTGATGGAGGAGATGAAGGGTCGCTGCTTCCCTAGAGATTAGAATTCCGCCATTTTTAGGTTGAAGATGGAGGAGCGAGTCTGTGTTAGCTCTAACTTATAGAGAATATGAAGAAAACGACTATGGGAGTGTGTCGTTTTGGTCAGAAATGGCGCTGATGGATGTGTGTTCTTAGTTGGGATGAAGCCATGGCAGATCTCTCGTTTTTTTTGCTAAAGGAGACGATGAACAGGGGTGGGTGTCCCTTGTTTGTATTGTTGCGGCTGAAGCTCCGTATTTTTCAGAGTCTTAGGCATTTTTTTTTTAAAGTGTATTTTTTGTGTGTATATATAGTAGTGTATAGGGTGTGTGTGGGGAATAGTTTTAGGGGGGAAATATTTTGGGGAAGGTGTTTAGGGGGAAAAATATTTTTGGGGAAGGTCTTTTGGGGGGGAAAATAATTTTGGGGAAGGTCTTTTGGGGGAAGATCTTATGTGGGAATATTTTCGGGGGAAAGGGTTCTTCTAATTCTTCTTTTTATTCCCAATTTTTCTGTTATCTTTTTTTTATTAAAAATTCTAGAATTAAAAACCTAAATTATCTAAAATTATACTAATTATAAAAATTATAAAATCTACTTAATCCTAAATTAAAAGAGAAAAATCAACAAAAGGAAAAGGTTAAAAATAAAATATTTTTGTGATTTTTAATTTTTATGAAAATCGAATGACTTCCGATAAAACCTAAATACTATGCAAGATATTTTTTGGTATTTATTATTTTGATTTAAAAATATTAAAATGCATGAAATGCGACTAAATAAAGGAAAATTCCTACAAAATCAATAAAAACTATTTTGATTTATTTTTAGGAGTTATTTTCATGTAGGGCAAAAATCACGTGCTTATACATGTAAGCCACACGGCAAAGTCAACTTTATCATTCTCAGTTCCAATTATTAGGAAATATAGATTAAGTTTTTAAAACCTTAGGAATGTGATAAATCATTTCGAAACAGTGTTTAACTCAGGACTGATATCATGAAACATGCTAAGCAACATGGAAACAGTGATTAATAATTCCCTAAGGGATTCAAATAATTGGCACACAACCCAAATATACTCATAACAATCCAAGTAGGATGTTTACCAATCAATTTCTAGTCCAAAACACAGTATGAACATCACTCGGGACGAACCAAGCCATAGTCCCCAATCACAAACGACCCCGCACTCACCATAGAGTGCGTGTCTTGCCTCAATATAGCGTCACAGTGTGATATACCGGAATTTCAAACCCTCAGGTCATCATCTACATCTATTACTCACCTCAAACCGGCCATAAGACTAGTCCGCTATGCCTTTTCCCCTCGAATCAACCTCCTCGTATGCCGAATCTGATCAAAACCATAAGGAATACATTACAATATGCTAATGGAACATAACCCAATCAAAAGAACTCGAAAAATACCAAAAATCACGAAGTTGGCAAAACCCGAGCCCCAGTCCCACTTCTCGAAAAATTATGAAATTCACATTAACGGATGTCTCGTCCTGCCACGAGTCCGTACATATAAAATTTATCAAAATCGGAGTCCAAATGCTCCCTCAAATCCCAATTTTTCATTCAAAACCCAAGCCCTAGTTCTTCAATTTTTTTCACCCAATTTTCCAAGAATTCAAGTTGGATTCATCAATAAAATAGCGTTTCTAGGTCACGAGGCTTACCCCCAATCAATTCTCAGTCAAAACTCGCTAAAACTCTCGTCAATATCTCTCAAGCTCGCTCAACAATAGAGGAAAAATGATGGAACTCGCGGATGAAATAAAACCTTTAAACCCTTCTGCCAACAGTCCTTTTCGCTTCTGCGGTCCCGCTACAGCTTATGCGGGACCGCTTCTGCGGCCAAAAATCCGCTTATGCGGTCTTCACTTAAAAAAACCCAACGTCTGCTTTTTTTGTCTCCATATCCGCTTCTACGAACCACCCAAGACCGCTTTTGCGGTTTATAGTCCGCTTCTGCGGACACGCATTTGCGAACAATGTTCTGCTTTTGCGGAACCACTCCACCAGGCCAAGAACCGCTTATGCGATCCACCACTCACTCCTGTGGAACCGCTTCTGCAGTTCATTTCCGCAGAAGCAGAAATACCAGATGACAGAAAAGTTGAACCTGCAACACACCTCAAAACTCTCGTTTAACCACCCGAATTCACCCCGAGGCCCCCAGGACCTTAACCAAAGGCACCAACATATCCCAAAACATCATACGAACTTGCTCCAATCATCAAAACGCATCCAACAACACTAAAATCATCAATTCACATCGGATTCAAGCCTAAGTTTCTTAAAAAAACTTCCAAAACTCGCATTCGATCAAAAACCCGACCAAACGATGTCCGAATGACCTGAAATTTTACCCACTTATCCAAAATCACCTAATGAAGCTATAGAAATTCTTGGAACTCCATTCCGACCCTCGGATCAAAATCTCACCTATCAACCGGAATTCGCCAAAACACTAACTTCGCCAATTCAAGCCTAATTCTACACTGGACCTCCAAATTCAATTCCGATCGAAGCTTCTAAGTCACAAATCATCCCCCGAAGCTAACCAAATCACCGAAATTCACATCTGAGCCCTCTAACTAAATAGTCAACTCCCGGTTGACTTTTTCAAAATAAGCTTCCCTTTAAGAGACTAAGTGTTTCATTTCTATCTAAAACTAATTCAATTCTGCCCGATCACCTCAAATACTGATATTGAAACACAGAGAAACATAATATGGGGAAACGGGGCGGTAACTCACGTGACGACGGGTCGGGTCGTCACATTATCTTAGGAGAAAGATTCATCAGACTAAGATTTTTATCCTAGGAGAAAGTTCATCAGACTAGGTTTTCTATCTTAGGAGAACGATTCATCAAACTAAGTCTTCTATCTTAGGAGAACAATTCACCAGACTAAGATTTTGATCCTAGGAGAGTTTTCATCAGACTAGGTTTTCTATCTTAGGAGAAAGATTCATCAGACTAGGATTTTGATCCTAGGAGAAGATTCATCAGACTAGGTCTTCTATCTTAGGAGACAGATTCATCGGACTAAGATGTTGATCCTAGGAGAAGATTCATCAGACTAGGTCTTCTATCTTAGGAGACAGATTCATCGGACTAAGATGTTGATCCTAGGAGAAGATTCATCAGACTAAGGTGTTGACCCTAGGAGAAGGTTCGTCAGACTAAGTCCATTTTTGTTATCTTAGGAGAAAGATTCATCAGACTAAGATGTTGACCCTAGGAGAAGATTCATCAGACTAGGTCTCATATCTTAGGTCCATTTTGAAGGAGATGGACTGGAGTTTTGGAATGAGGGGGACAAAGGGATTCAAGGGTGTTAGTTTAAGGTCGATTGGCGACGGCACCGCCACCGAAAAAAGTGGGCGGCGCTAGGATTCCGCCCTTTTGAGTCTAAAACTAGAGGGGTTTCGGAGGGGCTTGGGGTGAATGGAGTGTGGATTTGAGATGACGGGGTTGAGAGGAGTATGTGGTACGATTTTGGTAAGATTTGGAGACCAAACACCGCTGCATGGCGATTTCCGGCGGCGGCGGCGATGGTGAGATATGGCAATGAAGAAGATGAGTCCTAGGTTAAAAAATGGTCTCTTCGGACATTTTAATCAATATGGGAGAAGTGATTGAGGCCCTTGGATGAATAAACGAATGGCCATGATTGCTTGATCATTTAATTATTCGAAACGACGTCGTTTCAACAGTTATAAGATTTGGACCGGGTGGGCTGTGACCTGGGTTTGTGTTTGAAGTGGGTTTGGGGCTTTGGGCTCAATTTTGGCCCAAAATCGGGCAATCCATGAAGAGCATCCTATTTCCTTTAATTTCCTCTCCTTTTATTTTTAATCTCTTTTATTTATTTTCTTGATATTTTGTTAAATGCAAAATTAAAAATAAAAACCCAAATTGACTCTAAAATTATACTACTTAATTTCCAAATGCATTAATTCCTAATTTAAATGCAAACTAAGACAATTAAACATATGAGTGCAAAAAAGAACCATTTTTGTTATTTCTTTATTTGTTTGTAATATTAATCACTAATTAATCCTAAAATATAAAATTAAATCCTACACGCAAATGCCAAGTATTTTTGTATTTTTCATGAATTAAGCAATAATAAACGTGCACAAACAACTGCAAACAATTAACAAAAATCCAAAAAATTGTAAAATAATGAAAGAAATTATTTTGTTTGAATTTCTGAGAGTAATTCATATAGGGCAAAAATCACGTGCTCACACACATTTTAGTCGAGTCATTAATTTTACTCTCATCATTGCATCCTTCATCAGCAGCGTAGGTGATTTATAGTTTTTCTAACAACTCACAAATCTTCCTAGTGCAAACTGGGGCATAAAAGTTTCTTTTGTTGTCTGTTTTGATGCAGTGTCATGCGCCCACCTGGAGAACAAGGGAAGACAATTCAAGTTTCAAGGGAAATCGGTTTCAAAGGAAAGCGGTTCAAGCTTCAGCAATCAGGCGCCCACCTGGAGAACAAGGGAAGATAGTTCAAGTTTGAAGGAAAAGCAGTTTCAAAGGAAGACAATTTAAGTTTCAAGGGAAAACAATTCGAGTTTCAAGAGAAAGCAGTTCAAGTTTCAAAGGAAGTCAGTTCAAGTTTTAGCAATCAGGCGCCCCTGGAGAACAAGGGAAGTCATTTGAGAGTTCAATCCAAGTTAGAAGTAGCAGAAGCTCACGAAAAGAAGGCGAGTCAACAGTCCGAGATGATCAATGGAAGTAATCTCAGTTCAAAATAAAAAAAGAAAAAATAAAAAAAAAAGAAAAAAGAAAAAACAAAAAGGGAAGCGAATCCAAAATGCAGAAGCTGAGCCAAGGGGTGGATTGCTCAAGATATGACTGAAGTCACAAGCATGGTGTGTCCGGTTTTGATTCGAAAAGCTGAAAAAGAATGAACTAGCACCTGCAGCGAGCAAGCATCAAGGTTCAAATCTAAAGTATGCGTGGAGAACCATTCTAGAATCAAGATCAAGCTTCAGTAGATTTATAGATAGGAATCTTGTAACTCATAGTTGATAGGCTTTGTTAGTTTTTTTTTTCATTTTTGATTTTGATGTAGTAACAGGACCGCGGACCGGAACCTCGACGGAATGGCACCTCGATCGGCTCTCCACCTCGGTATACTCCATCATCTCACTCACTTCTGAACTACACGTGGCCTGATTCCTTTATAGTCAAGTATATGTAGGCAACTACGATACCAGGTATTGGTCAAATTCTCCTTTCTTTTAGCTTTTGATCTCTTTAAATAAGGGTCGAGTCAAAAAACCCGTCTAGTTATTCTTTGTCTGAAAATACTTCGTATTTCGAATCAAAGAGGGGCAACTGTAGACATGTAATTTTTGACCCTCCCAAGATTTTTTATAGGTTAGTGTAAAATATTTAGTTTAGGTTTAATATCGCTCTCTTTACTCTATTTTATCTAAATATTTTCCCTTATTCAAGCTAGTTAATATTTTGTCTAGTTAGTTTTATTTTCGAAAAAAAATATATACAAAAATAGTCTTGACATTTTATTTTCCAACAAAAAAAAAGAAAAAAAAGTTCAAAAAATATTTTACATTTTAGTATATATTAGTAGTATTTAAATTTTATTAATATAGTAGTTATATGTCTTCTCTAATTTTTATTATTATTTTAAATATACTAATATCTTTATAAAGCTATTTTCATCTTTAGAATAAAAGATAGGAATTGAAAAGGAAAAAGAACCAAATCCAAAAATACCACATGGCAAAGATTCTTTTTTAACTAACCTCACATGCTCTCACGTAAAGTTCACCAGCACACTACATCACACCACATTTTTAGATGATTTTTATTTCATTAATTCTTTTTGTTTTACTCTCTTGAAATCTTATCTACATTAACCAAATTCACCCGGCCACTGACAAAAATATTCCTTCACCCAGTACCTACCTTCCTCATCCCACATTATATAAAAACACATGCACTCACAGAAGGGAGAGATGAAGAAGAAAACGAAAAAAGAGAGGAGAGAGGAACTGAAGAGAACGAAAAGCTGGGCTGGAACGAAAAGAATAGGGAAAAGGGGCTGGGAATAAAACACAAAAATAGAGAGAAGACGAGAAACATATCTAGGAGGTTTAAAATGGGGTGCAGCAGCTGAAGAAACAAACGCAACCTTCATGTTTCTTCTCCAACACTGCAAATATCATTTCTCACCAAAACCCAGCGATGAATTCAAGCTCAAGACATCCCCCAAAAGTCATCCCTTAAGCTCCATAAAAAATACCCCAAACCAACGTTGAAATAACTTTAAAAAAACATTCATCCCATCACCACAAACACCTCCATTTTCTCTTTTAAAAGTCACCACTGTCACATTAGTTTTCGGCCATGAAATGCAGCCACGGAGTACCATTGTCTCCACCATGTAAGCCACACATTTTCTTTTAGAAAATAACGCAAAAGCTCCAAAACCCTGCTGGATTTGCAGCAACATAACCATGAAAAAAATCTCAAAAAATAACCCAAACAGGCCCCGAAAGAGTTCCCAAAATGCAACAATGTCCTGATTTTGTTTCTTCATTATGTGCGAGGTTGTTCGAGATTTTCAGCCGCGATTTGTTGAAGTTTCCGAAGAGGTTCTCGTTCATCTTCGAGTTGTAGCCGGCCTTTTTTTTTTCTGTGATTCAAACTTGGAGATTTTCCTTTTGAGGGACCATGGAGGTCGACGACATGGGTTTCGGTCTCTGTTCGTGTTTGGATTTAGATACAAGTTTTGTTCAAATGTGAGAACCTTTGTTCAAGTTAAGTTTCAGAAATGAAAGACCATTAAGGTCATTTTCTTCACTTTTCATTACTGATTCAGATTATGCTTTTGCTGTAACTTTGAGTGTTTGACATTTTGTTAGTTATTCTTGCTTGATAAAGTTTCATACCAATTCATCATTTTCTTCTTGTTAATTATAAAGTCATTTATTTAAATTTGAAAGAGATTTGAAATGTGGGGGATTGGTAATTAAAAAAAAAATAAAACATTGAAATGGGCCAAACATAACTCCTGCTAATAGGCCCAAAAGGTGCAATGATTTAAAGAAAGAACGTTAATAACTTATTTAGTCATAGGTATCTTTAATAGTTTAGCAAAACAATTGATCTTGTTAGTAATTCATAAATCTTTAAAGCTATTATCGTGATTATGGACACGTTCGCGTGACATGATTATCATTGCTAAAATAATATTCGTAGTTGGCTTTAGGCGCGATTGAATCTATAACCGTGATTGTGTACGCGTTCATGTGACATGATTATAATTTTTAGAAACAAAATCAGAGTATGGGTTTGCGCAACTTTGGCCAAACATTTCTTAATAATGATAAAATATTATTAATTGTGGACACGTACGCATGACATAATTTTTGACGCGCCAACCAAATGGGTACACGTACATGTGACCCATTTTTTAAGGATAATTTCTTAATGAAAAAACTGTAAAAGGTAAATGCACATAGGTTCTAAAATCAGTAATTATACAATTTAATAAGCCAAGTATGGTCAAAGCGACCGTGCTAAAATCACAGAACTCGGGTATGCCTAACACCTTCTGCCGGGTTAAGAGAATTCCTTACCTGAATTTTTGTATTTTGCGGAATGTAAAATAGAGTTAAACTTTCCTCGATTCGACATTTTAAACCGATGACTTGGGACACCATAAATTATCCCAAGTGGCGACTCTTGATTTAATATAAATAATCTTGTTTCGATTGTTACTTGAATTGGAAAAACTCCTTTATACCCCTTTTCAGGGGTAGTAAAAGGAAGGTGTGACATCTATTATGTACTTATTTATGTGTCTTACATACTCGGTACACTATTCGTACTGACGTTCCTTTTGCTTGGGGACATTGTGTTTCATGCCTGCAGGTCCCGATAGATAGGTCGAGAGCCCTCCAGGTAGGCTATCAGCTCAGCGGAAGATGTTGGTGCCCTCTATTTGCTTCGGAGTTGCTTGTTTGGTTGGTATGATTTAGACATGTATTGTTTGGTATGGCAGGACTCTGTCCCGACCTTTATGAAAATTTCGTATTCTTAGAGGTTTGTAAGCAGATGTTATGTAGGTAAAAGATTGTATGGCCTTACCAGCCTATGTATAGTATACGAGTGGTTATTTTGGTCTTATAGGCCCCTATGTCTTATGCATAAGTTGGTATTACAAGTTTGTCACGCCCTAAAAATCGAGGAGCACGACCGGCTTTCAACCGAGTAAACCTGACTGAGTAAGCCTGTTAGGTTTCATTCTACCCAAACTAATTCATGAATAAATAGGAGATGAACTCCATTAATCATACTTAGTAATTATTTCATTAATAACTTCCATTTCATTTCCATTAGCATCTTAAATCATAATTATCAAAATATTACAACCTTTATAAATTTTTGCCAAACATCAATATTTCTACTTTGATTCTAATACCCGACACTACCCATAACCTGTCTACGGAGCCTCTAAATACAACTGAACAGTAATGTAATATGAAAATGCCGGTAACAAGGCTCCGGCTATACCTCAAATAAAAAGTACATGATAAACAGATGAAACATGACCTCGAAATGAAGTGGGGCTCACCAAGTCAGTTGAAAGGATGATGCAGCACTAGCTACGACTAACACTGCCTGCTATAGAAATACCTACATCCATTTAAAGACGTAGCGCCCCAGCAAAAGGGACGTTAGTGCCATCGAAAAGCACTATTATGTGTAACTAAACACCATCTAGTTAGAAATAACTTTCATACAAAAATAAGGAAATCACAAGTATAACTCAAAAGCTTTAAAAGATCACAACATTATCAATATAAAAGAATCATACAATTTTTACTTCATGTTTTCATAGCCTTTAGTTTGGGGCATTTCATATTGTTCAACATTGTTCGCAATACCACCGCTATCTTGAGCAGAGTCCGATCTCGACCCGATCGGCTAGGTTGCCTCATTTGAGACATATACTTCAATCACAATCTCATTTTCCCTTTTTTTCGGAATTCAATATCAACATAATACCATCATGTGTGCGGCATGGCATCCGATAACGGCCCAATCGGCTAGGCCGCCTTACCACGGCGTTGTTCCTTTCTCATTAGTCATCTCATTTGAATCTTTATTTCACATATATCATATCAACTCATTGGCACTTAAGGCCACAATTATCATATCATTTCCACTTTCAATATTAGATTTGTAATTTTAGGATAATATGTGCACACAAGAGAAAATATAATTGTAAGCATATATGAGACTTCACATAGATGGCACAATATATGCAGCTTCAATCTCAATTTAAGGCCTAAACATCTCAATACATGATTCATATTCCTTTCACCCTTTCAAGTTATCAAGAATAGCACATTGATCATATTGAGACACATCTTTCACGCATATAAGGCCGCAACCCCAAATTCATGTGAAACAACAATCAATACAACAACTCAACTTTAATCTTACCATATTCACACAAACACCGATGAAGCTCAATTTCTAAAAGACGGGGTTTTAGCCATACATACCTTGTTTAAGCTTTCCTTAAGTTACTATGACATTCCGGAAATTCTAGCAATCCCATTCTACTTTGAGACATAACAAAATTGAACACAAATTAGGAAGATATTCATGGTTTCAGCTCATTTGAGCATTTTATCAAATATTAGTTGAGCATCTTGATTTCAAATCTCTTTTACAAGGTTTCCTTCATTCCCCAACCCAATCTTTACTTATTTATATTCAACAATCTTCCCCCAAACCTAATTTGTACATGCATGTATACATAATGCTATTACACCCAAGAATCATACCTCAATAACCCATCTTATACCCCAAACTCGAAATTAAAGTCTAATGTATAGAACCTTACCTCTTAGATGAATAACATGTGATTGGGTTCTTTGATTCTTGAAGACTTGAGCAAGAGATGGGTGATTATGAAGCGAGGCTACTTCTCTTTCTCTCTCTTTCTATCTCTATATGCTCTCAACTCTCTCTAAAATTAGTAAAAGATGACCCCAAATGAAGCCCTAAAGACTATATATTAAAATGGGGTCGGGTTATAAAAATAGAAAAAATAAGCCTCCAAAATCGGGCCTGCGATCGCAGAATGGACCGCAAAACAAGAATGTGGGCCACAGAATGCATCAGGAAATAGGTGCCCAAAACTAGGCAACACTGGCCCAATCTGCGACAGATCTGCGATCGCAGAGTCAAAAATGCGACATATTTGCGATCGCAGATTCGACACAGGATCGCATTTTTCTAGCCTTTGGTAATTTAATCATAACTTTGTGTAGGAATGTCCAAATGACAAATGGTTTGAAGCGTTGGAAACTAGACTTGAAGACCTTTCATATGATAGGTCTTTAATCACATAAAAACTTATACATATTTAGATATACTCGTTCAAAGTGTGGACTTGTGCAAACTCAATTGGAATCTTAGCCTATTATGAAATTTTCCAGTTTGACTTAGGCTTAGGCCCTTCCTTGGGCCCCAAATTACTTACCATAAGACTCGTACACTTATTTACCAAATCCAACTTATTCCCTTCATGTTAATAGCACATAAAATATTTTAATTAGACTACGTGGCGCAATGAAATCCTAAATTACTAGGAGAAATTTTCCAGGGCCTTACAATGTTGTATCCTACTTATCTTACAGCGGCCTTCCTGCTCAGTTATCTATGATAGTATGACATGAAAAGATAAATTATGTTGGTACTCAGTTGAGTAAGGTACCGGGTGCCGTCGCGGCACATCGATTTAGGTCATGGAAAAAGTGGTATCAGAGCAGTTTTGTCCTAGGGAGTCTACAAACCGTGTCTGGTAGAGTCTTGTTTATAGGTGTGTCGTGCACCACACTTATAAGCAGAAGGCTACAGGGTATTTAGGACTATCACTCTTTTTCTTAATCTAGATCGTGTGATAAAGCTATATTGTAAGAATTCAAACTCCTAAATTCAATTTTATTCATAACACGACGATACCTACATCTAGAAAGACAGTTGGTAAGAATATAACTATGGAAGAGTTGAGTCAGAGGAACTCAATTTTTTGCATCATGCTTAGGATGGATAAATATGAGGTATTCAGTAGATCATGTGTGTACTAAAATGTTTAAGTTTCTTGATAAGGATCCCTAAGGAAAGAATGTCTATCCACTTTTATGATAAAAAGGAAAAAGAGAATTGAAAAGTAGACATAAGTTCTAGCAAGTAACAGAAGTAAGGTGAAAAAGGGTACGAGCCACCCAGTTAATGAAGATCATCGGTATTTTCAACTCGGGCAGAGAGATATGAGCATTTTGAGTTACCTTCAATAGTAATAGAGGTATACACAATTATTGATCACACCCATTTCAATTGTTCCCTATGGGGGCTGACATGTGTATTTTAAGAGAAGGACGAGATATCAGGATCCGGCTGGGGTAAGGGTGACCCAAAATGGTGAATAGATTGTTTGTGTTTCTAAAGAATATTGCAAATGTGCTAATAGATCTCTGTTGTGAGACCCCCAGATGGTGCACTCTAAAATAGTACAAAAATAGGCACTGGAAGCCTGGAAAGGATAAATATTATCTTAGTATGATTTCCGTCCCTAGTAGAGAGATAATGCTAGGCAACCCGAAAAGCCAGTGGATGGGGCAATGGGGATCTAACAACAAAATAATATCTTTTGAAGTTTTCAGAATAAAGTGATAGACATAAATGTTAGCAGGAAATAAGAAGAGAGCTAACGAATAATTAAGAGTAAGATATGATACATGGATGACAACGGTAGGTTAAAAAGATGACAGAGTCTATAGTCAAGTGGAGGAAAAGACGAGAGGTGACAGGCCTTGAGACAACAAAAGAGTATATGCCCTAAAGTCATATCCTCATTTCGAGAAATAAGTTTGCAACTCTGACGCGATTACCAAAAGGAAAAGTTAGATCCCAGAGTAATAGAAACTAATGTGGATTGGTGAACTAGATAAGCTAAACATGAATTGGGGACTGAGTGATTTGATAATAATCAGCATCATGAGAATTTCAGATTTTGTTCTGGAAATAATAGAATGGACAACGGAAGAAGATTCATGAGAAATTCTGAGAATGGTCATTCAGGCAAACGCTTTCATAAAGCAAGCAATGTGAGTAAAGTTAAACTTAAAGAACTGTCTGTGCCAATTACACTAGGTGTGAGTAAGGAATTTTGTTATCTTTGGTGCAGAAGGATTTCCGCAAGGAAAGTAAGGGTCATCAGTAATGTGAGAAGACGCCAAAGATGAATAGGTAACACATCTACTGGTAGATCGTCGTAGTGATAAATCTTAGTACTCCCCTAAAGGGGGAATATGGAGTGATGCGACATTAAATCAGAATTAAGTAGTTCTAGTAATTATGGATTGGTAAAGGAGGAATGCGATAAAAATGAGAAAGGAATAAGATTGCACTTATTCAAACCCTACAAATATGCTACGAGTTATGCAAGCACGACATCAAGGAGAGGAAGTAAGGGTTCCTTCCCAAGATGTTATTAATAGATAAGGAGCCAGTGTGAGACGTAATTTAGGACAAATGAAATAACCCAAAAAAGATTACGTGACAATATTAATATGAGGACTGATCACGCCCAACTATGCCTTATAAAAATGACAAAGCGGTTTTTGCAAATATAATCTGAGTATTTAGCCCATAGTCGAATCCACATGAAATTAACCTACCAATTACTTTTGTTAGACTCACTAAATTCTTCATAATCAACTTCCCATATATTTTGAACAACAATTGGTGATATTTTTACTAACTATAACTAAATAACGTTAAGTAAACTAAAAGCTAAATATGACTGAGTTGTAAGCAAATAAGAGAAGGATCTAAGGTTGTGATTTCCCCTATTGATGGAATCCCTTACTGTTATGTTTCACATAGAATTGCCTAATCGTCTCTATCAATCATGAGCACTCTTACCACTGCAAATCTCTCTCAAGTAATTACGACAATTTACTAGATGCACTCTCAAAAGTTACGCTAGCTGACTTTTATTATGGCTCACTTTAGATCGCACCAAAGTTTTCGTTATCCCTAATCCCACCTTTAAACCCTCAGTTATTGATTCCTCATATACTTTGGGAGTGGTGTTGTTCAAAAATTACCTAAATATGCACTCTCTACCGAGTAATACATACTAAATAGGCACATGTAATTGAGGATCCTATCAATTAACTACAACAACGTAGTTGAACAAATAGAGACTAAACTAGGCAAACTATATTAACATAACACGAAGTTCATCATTCAACAGGTTCCATCAAAACCTTTCTTAGCTACTCATAATCGTGTTCATCATAACAACAACAAAATTTATCATAAATGATAAATACAAAAGGAAGAAAGGTAGAACTCGATGTCGAATTATCCTCCTTGCCTCTTGCCTCTTCTTGCTTTCAACTCAATTGTAAAAACCACGATAATGTCCCTTTGGGCGAGCTGGACCTCTTATAGGTTAAGTGGAATTATCCCCAAACTTTCAAGTTTACCCCTAAACTTATGCGCTACAGATTGGACTAGCGCGGCCATGCTCGAACCGCACTAATGGTCACGCATATTGCATAGTGTTCTGCCTCGATTTTCGGGACTAGCGCGGTCGCGCTAAGATGGTTCAGCATTTTATCTCTTCTTTTCTTTCTTCTTTCACATGTCCTCAGCTCCGAGGCGCTTCCCTTGCTTCAATTTAGCTCCAAACACTGCCCTAAAATCTCCATAAGCACAACTTGCTCATGAAAAACATGAAATTCACAATTAGAGCCAATTTATCATCATTTAACCATCCTAGAACAGTGAAGCATAATCAAGTTGGGGCATAAATAGTTTCCAAACTACATAAATCTAGCCTATTATCGACACTCCACACTTAAATCATTGCTAATCCTCGAGCAATCCACCATACTCTATAGAGGTTCCTTCACTAATCTTTTCCTCTAACCTATCACACCAAGAACAATTTACCAAAGTTACATCTAGTAGTGTATCATCTTTGCCTCAAGAGTCGACTCTCACGTGCCGTGCAATATTCATACTTACTCAAATTACTCTATAAAGAGGTCAAGACTTACCTTTCCTTCGTGAATCACATGCCCTCACATCACACAAGAGAGTAGTTCTACAAATAATAATATTAAGAATAATTAGGAACTTAGATAGACAAAATTCGCTCACTCTCAGAAAGAAAATTCATATGCCACACAGATGCACCATAGGCTTGCCCGTAGTGTACTACTCTACTAATCGAGCCCATTCAGTCTAAGATCAATTAGGACTTCATTTGGCTGTAATGTAGGCTAAGAGACGGGTAGGATATATTTGGCTATAGTGACTAACCTCCCTAAGCACTTTAATACAATAACATTTGCATTCAGAACCATATTTATGTTAGGCCAGACATTCCACCACACTTCTATTTATAATACCCCAAACTCCATTATGTGCAATTGTATCAAGCCACCACTTATCAAGTACTATATTTACTCATTCTCTCTTTTTTTTAAGTGGTGCTTGTTCTTTTACTTTTCCAAAATACTGCACCTTTTTCTCTATTTCACCGTGCCACTCAAAAACCAAACCACCACCCCACACTTTAACTTTTGCATATTTCATAACCATTCAAGTGCTCGTGGGAGGTAAAGAGGTTCAAACAGATGGGCCGTTCAAACAATTGAGTAAGGTTTGTAATGTGGTTGCCAAAGAAACATGCTTATAGGCTCAACGGGATTAAATACGATGTATCACATTTAGGTGGGTCTACTTTATATATCTGGCTTAACAAAGAAATGCCTATTTCACTTCTAAGACTGAATAAAGCTACTTTTTTTCGCTTTGCAAACACACAGGGCAAGTTCTAGGCATCAAATGCAGAGCATAGAATACAATACAACTCACACACATATGGCACATGACTCACTCCAGGTTGACTTATCAACACACTCTCGTTTGAGTACTCAATTCAGTTACAAACATACAATTTAAGGCACTCTAACAGGAATCAAACACTGAGACTAAGCATCACACTCTAGTGTCTACTGTGTACGCCAAGGGCTTCTCTTTCTATTTCAGCGTATAGCCTTCAGTACTAACTAAAAACTAGAAACAAAATAAACAAAAACTAACTACACTCGGTTCAAGAAAAAACCTTGGAAAAGAACCGTGGCCCAAAAAAAAACCAAGAGGGAGTTACTACACTACCTAAAACAAAACAAAATTTTTTTTTTGGTATTTTCTTTAGATTTACTTCCCTCAAGAAGATCCGATCAGGAAGAGTCCAACATATTTTTGTTTTTTTTTTTCATTTTTTTCCAGATTTTCACGTCGATGATCACGCTCAACTATGCCTTATAAAAAGGACAAGCGGATATTGCAAATATAATCTGAGTATTTAGCCCAGAGTCGAATCCACAGGGAATTAACCTACCAATTACTCTTGTTTGATGCACTAAATTCTTCGTAGTCAACTTCCCAAATATTTTGAATAACGATTGGTGATATTTTTACTAACTCTAACTGAACAAAGTTAAGTAAACTAAAAGCTAACTTATTATTGGGTTGTGAACAATTAAGAGAAAGATCTAAGGTTGTGATTTCCCATACTAATGGAATCCCTTCCTGTTATGTTTCATATAGATTCGCATAATCATATCTATCGATCATGAGCACTCTTACTACCGTAAATCTCTCCCGAGTAATTACGACAATTTACTAGACGCACTCTCCTGAGTTATGCTAGATGGATTTTAATATAGCTCACTTTAGATCACACCCAAGGCTTCGTTATCCTTAACCTGGACTTTAAACTCTCGGTTATTGATCCTTCATATACTTTGGGAGTGGTGTTTTTCAACAATTACCTAAATATGTACTCTATCCCGAGTCATACATACTAAATAGGCACAACTAATTAAGGATCCTATCAATTAACTACAACAAGAACGTAGTTGAATAAATAGAGATTAAATCGAGCAAACTATATTACCATAACACGAAGTTCATCCTTCAACAGGTTCCATCAAAACCCTAGAAAAAGGAATTAGCTATTCATAATCATGTTCTTCATAGCATCAAAATTCATCATAAATGATAAATAGAAAAGAAAGAAAGGTAGAACTCAATGTCGAATTATCCTCCTTGCCTCTTGCCTCTTCTTGCCATCAACTCAATTATAAAAACCTTGATAATGTCCCTTTGGGCGAGTTGGACCTCTTATAGGTTAAGTGGAATTACCCTAAAACTTCCAAGTTTACCCCTGAAATTATGTGCTCTGAACTGGACTAGCACGGTCGCGCTCATGCCCGCACTAATGGCCGCACATATCGCCTAGTGTTCTGCCTCGATTTCCTGGGCTAGCGCGGTCACGGTAAGGGCATGCTAATTGCTGAGCTAAGCTGGGTCATCATTTTAGCTCTTCTTTTCTCTCTTCTTTCATACGTACTCAGCTCCGAGGGGCTTCCCTTCCTTTAATTTAGCTCCAAACACTGTACTAAGTCCTCATAAGCTCAACTCACTCTTGCAAACATGAAATTCACAATTAGAGCCAATTTATCTTTATTTAACTACCCTAGAACAGTGAAGCATAGTCAAGTTGGGGCATAAATAGTCGCCAAACTACATAAATCTAGCCTATTATCAACACTCCACACTTAAATCATTGCTAGTCCTCGAGCAATCCACCACACTCTATAAAGGTTCCTTCACTAAGCTTTTCCCCTAACGTACCACACCAAGAACAAATCACCAAAGTAACGTCTAGTATTGGACAATCTTTGTTTCAAAAGTCGACTCTCACGTGCCGTGCAATATTCATACTTACTCAAATTACTCTATACAGAGGTCAAGACTTACCTTTTCTTCGTGAATCACATGCCCTCACATCACACAAGAGAGTAGTTCCACAAATATAATATATTAAGAACAATTAGGAACTTAGATGAAATCCGCTCACTCTCCAAAAGAAAATTCATATGCCACACAAATGCACTATAGGCTTTCCCGTAGTGTACTACTTTACTAATCGATCCCATTCAGTCTAAGATCGATTAGGACTTCATTTGGTTGTAATGTAGGCTAAGGGACGGGTAGGATATATTTGGATATAGTGACTAACCTCCCTACGCACTTTTAATACAATTACATTGACATTCAAAACCATACTTCTGTCAATCCAGACATTCCACCACACTTCTATTTATAATACCCCAAACTTAATTAGGTGCAATTGTATCGAGCCACCATTTATCAAGTACTACACTTATTATTTTCTTTTTTTTTCTTTTTCAGTGGCGCTTATTCTTTTATGTTTCAAAATACTTCACCTTTTCTCTATTTTATTGGTTCCACTCAAAAAAACTAAACCACCACCCCACACTTTAACTTTTGCTTATTTCATAACCATTCAAGTGCTCATGGAAGGTAAAGGGGTTCAAATAAATGGCCGTTCAGACAATTGGGTAAGGTTTGTGATGTGGTTGCCAAAGAAATAGGCTTATAGGCTCAACGGGGTTAACCACGATTTATCACATTTAGGTGGTTCTACTTCATATATCTGGCTTAACAAAGAAATGACTATATCACTTCTAAGACTGAATAAAGCTATTATTTCGCTTTGCAAACACACGGGGCAAGTTCTAGGCATCAAATACAGAGCACAGAAAACAAAACAACTCACACACACATGGCACATGACTCACTCTAGATCAGCTTATCAAGACACTCTCGTTTGAGCACTCAAGTCAGTTACAAACATACAGTTTAAGGCACTCTTAACAAGAATCCACTACTGAGACTAAGTGTCACACTGTAGCGTCTACTGTGTTCAGATGTTGATGCTATTTTGGCGATTTGATCGCGCGAGCAAGTCCGTAGGATGTTTTTGAGGTTGTGCGCATATTTGGTTTGGAGCCCCGAGGGCTCGGGTGAGTTTTGGATAGTCATCGGATTGCATTTTCTCATTTTTAAAAACCTGGTATTTTCAGTTCTGGTATCTTCGCATTTGAGAAGATTTTCTCGCAAATGCGAGCTTCGCAAATACGAATGCACCATTGCAAATGCGAATCAGGGGAAAACTGGGCCAGATCGCAAATGCGATCAAATTGTCCGCAAAAGCAAAGGGGACCAGATCGCAAATGCGATCAAGACTTCGCAAAAGCGAAGTCCGCACCCAGGCCCAGTGTTCGCAAATGCGAACTAAAGCCTCACATTTCCCTGACCTGTTTTGTTCGCAATCGCGAACCATGGTTCGCAATTGCCATATCTGCAGCCCAACAATTTTAATACTTAGTCGAAATTTCATCACTTTTCACCATTTTTTCAAAACCCAAACACCATAGGCGATTTTTCAAGAGCAAACTTCATCCCAAATCACTTGTAAGTTGATTTTTACTCGATTCTTTCAATCTTTAACATCATTAAACATGTTTTCCACTTGAAATCA
>MU702539.1:80244-97297 GCA_026770625.1 Nicotiana glauca | reverse complement strand
TCTTCTCTTCTCTTCTCTTTTCTTCAAATAGTTAGTGTAAATTAGTTTTCCTAACCCTAGATTGTGTTGTAATGTATAAATTGTATCTTTTTCTTTGTTTTTTTTTATTTGATTCTTTTAGTCATGGTTTATGCTTAGATATTGGGTTTCATGGTGCTTAACTTGTGGGGAGGGATTTGTAGTGTTTTTGGAGACCTAACAATAATTTTTAGGGCAAAGTTTGGTGGTTGGGCCTATATGGCCGAAAATTTGGGATGTGTTGTAAATTTTGGAGCACTTTGTGCTCATTGTAATTGGTTGTGGTGGTGGTGGTTGACATATTTCACTGATGAAAGGTTGTGTGTGGTATTATGGGAGAATTTGACATGTTGATAGTGGTGTGGAGTAATAGTAGTAAGGGTTTGCCAATTGGGGCCACCTAGCAATTGGGTATTTTGGCATTGTTGGCCAATGATAACTGTTTAGTGCCAGCGGGTGGCGAAGTCTGAGTAACCATTCACATGGCCCAGTTTAGGATGCATTTGATTGTTGCCCTGTCTTGTTGCAGGTACTGTGGCACGAAAAAGGCAAAAAGGCTCGGCTAGTTCTTCCCAGGGGCCTACATATGATGAGACTAGGTTCCAGTCTCCGGGGGCGAAGGACGCATTTCATGCGAAAGCCAAAAAAACCTTCATCCCAGAGATTGCTGTGGATAGGGCTGCCCTCCGCATAGAAAGCCCAAACATGTATGAAGAGATACAACGAAGGGAGATGGAATTTTTGTTTGATGAGTCCGAAACAGCGAATCCTATGCTAGTCTGGGAATTCTATGCCAATTGCCCGGAATATGTTAGCCTGGAGGTAATTGTGCGTGGCAAGGTGGTGGATGCCTCCATTCCTAAGATTCGTCAGGTTTTGCAGTTGCCCCAATTCAGAGGTGATGTTGATCATTATCACGACGCTCATGGGGTCACTTGGGAGACCATGATTGAAGCAATCTGCGCGAATGGCCAACCAACTTAGATACAGGAAAACATCACCCTCCACTCCAAGTCCTTCACTCACGAGGCCAAAAGCTGGTTTAATATCATTTGCAGCCGCTTCCTGCCCACGAGCAACTCAACCGATGTCAACGACCTACGGGCTCTACTGGTATGGTGATTTGTCACAAAGCGTGACTTTGATGCGGCGCGACTTATTGGTGATGAAATGACCCTCCGATCCTCGCTGCAGTCTAAGGGGTTTTATTTCCCCTCATTGGTGACTAGATTGTGTCTGCTTAAGGGCGTTCCCACTTATCCTACTGATGGCACATTGCCCGCAAAGATACCCTTCCGGACTTCTAGGATCTCAGTGGGTAGAGATGCGCCCACAACCATAGATATTGATGATGAGGATGAAGCCCCAGCACCAATGGCACCCTCCAGGAGGTCCTATGACGGAGCCGGACCCTCTTGGCATCCCCACACTGGGGCAGGACTCTCTCGATCACAGTCCACCCAGCCTATGCTACGTTCTGTGTGGGAGGAGCTCGAGGACCTTCGAACCTCGGTGGATGGCCTGCATGTGCGGATGGATGTTATATCTCAGCGATAGGCTGAGTCTGAGAACCGCTTCATGGCATGGTTCCGTGCATTGGGAAGAGCTTTTCATGTGGACCCCAGCACAGTCTCCAACTCTGACTGATACTCAGGGAGGTCTTCTTACCCTACTGCTCTTTATTTTTGTTATGACATGGGGACATGCCATGATTTTAAGTGTAGGGTGGGAGACTTGTTGTTGTGTTATTTTGTAGTGTACATATATATTGAGCATGTTTTAATTCTATAGCTGTATTGTTGTATCATCTTATACATAACTGACTTGGCCCAACGACGGACACTTGTCGACGGGTCTTTTGAGGGTAAAAGTCGGTTGTTAAAAACATTAAAAAAAAACAAAAAAAGGGTAAAGAACTCTTCCTTAGGACGGACCACTTGGACAGTACTCTTGAGGAAAGTAGTCCAGGTAGAATTTTTTTTTTTTTTTTCTTTTCCCTTTTTAGGTAGTGTAGTAATTCTCCCTTGGTTTTTCTTTGGACTACGGTTCTTTTCCAAGGGCTTTTTTCTTGAACCGGATTAGGTAGATTTTTTTTTAGGACTCTGAAGACTCTCTTAGATTAGGATGGTTAAGGGCAGGACTGCATCCTTTTGATGTATACACCTGCTAACAATTAAACGAACTTGAGAGTGCGACGTCTAGGCTCATGACTCATAATTTGTGCCTTAATTGTGTACACCTTGTCTTGCTTAAATGCTCATATGAGTGTGTGACGAACTAGCTCGGAATGAGTTACGTGCCAAGTGTGTGTGAGAATTACCTGTATTATGTGTTTGCATGTGATACCTAGAACTTGCCCTGTGTGTTTGCAAAGCGAAATAGAAGTTGTTTAGTTTTAGATATGATTGAGGCATTTCTTTGTGTAGCCAGTCTAATTATAAATCCACCTGTGCGTATTACTATAGTTAACCCCTTTGAGCTTAACCCTGTTTCTTTGGTAACCTTGTTATAACTTGCATCCATGTGTTAAATAGCTTGACCCTTTGCCTCTTAGAAGCACTTGAGTTTTTAAAGATTAGGTAAAAGTCGAAGTGTGGGGTGATAGGGGAGTAGAAAAAAGGAAACTAGGAAAATACTTGAAGGGTGCAATGGCTGTTAAAAAAATGTGTATGTCTTGAAATATAGAGAAGGACCTTGTAAATAAGTGGTCCTACGATAGTGCATAGCAAGAAAAAAAAAGGGAAAAGGCCAATTGCACCTAGAAAAGTGGGGATAACTTATGACACAAGTGTGGGAGAATGACTGGGCTGAACACGGAAAATGGATTAAAAGGAAGAATGTATTAAAAGTGCTTAAGGAGGTTAGTTACTATATCCAAATATATCCTACCCATCCCTTAGCCTACATTACAACCAAATGAAGACCTCTTGATCTTAGACTAAAACAACTCGATTAGTAGAGTATTACACTAAGGGCAAGCTTATGGTGTATGCATATGAATGTTCTTTGCTGAGATTTGAATGAATTCTTTCTATCTAAAGTTCTTTGTGCTTGATTCTATATGTGTCAAACTTCTCTCAAATTATTGATATGAGGGCATGTGACTTAGGAAGAAACAACAAGTCTACACCTCTGTTAGAGTAACTAGAGTGAGCATGTGTGTGGCATGGCATTAGAGTCTGCAGCTGAGGTATGACAGTTGCACTGCTTAGGTTGTTCTTTCATAATAGCAGGTGTGACGTAAAATTGGGTAATTCGTTGAGCGATTAGGCATAGAAGTGTGGTTCAACTTGCTCGAGGACGAGCAAAGCCTTAAGTGTGGGGTGTTGATAATAGGTGAATTGAACTATGATTAAGCCTCAAAAGAACCACTTTCTTGTAGAGTTTTTATTGTCAAAGTGATAGCAAAATGTATTAGTGCTTTTCATGTTTTTCAGGTTACATACAGTAGAAGAAGGCTATGGAGTGGTTTTGGATCATTTATGGAAGAAAAAGAAGCCAATCGCACAAAAATCAGCAAATGAACCATTTCAAATACACAAATTATGCCTGGAGGTGAACTGCCACGGTCCCGGCGTAACCGCGGCTGGACCGCGGCGAGCTGCTATATGAGATTCAGAGAGGCCTTTTGGCCGCGGTCCTAGCGTGGGTGCAGTAGGACCGCGACAGGCAACGGGAAATTGAAGGACTTATGTGCAAATTTCGGAATTCTTAGCCCAAAACCCTATTTAAATACTAGAAATCGCCCAAGGGAGGCATGTAACATTATTAGAGAGTACTTTGGCAAGAAAAACAAGTGTGAGAAATCACCCAAAATATCATTATTTCTATTCTACTTTATTTTCTTACAATTTATGATTATGAATCTTTTAGTATTTGATTTTCCCATTATCATGAGTAGCTAAAAACCTTAATCTAAGGTTTTGGTGGAACCCATTGTGGATGAACTTATTGTGATATTAATATAGTTTTGATTGGTTGTTAATCTCTATTTGTTCAACTACGTTCTTGTTGTAGTTGATTGAAGGGCCCTCTATTAGCTGTGCCTATTTATTATGTATCTTCTTGAGAGAGAGTGCATATTTAGGTAGTTGTTTGAACAACATCACTCCCGGAGTATAGACGAGAGTCATAACCGAGGGTTTAGAGGTTGGATTAGAGATAACGATACCTCGGGTGCAATCTAAGTGAACTGTAATGTGAATCTAGCTAGCGTAGCTTGAGAGAGTGCGTCTAGTAAATTATCATAATTACTTGAGAGAGAGTTATGATAGCTGGAGAGTTCATGATTGATAGAGGCAACTAAGTCATAGCTATAAGAAGCATACAACTAAGGAAATCAACAACGGGGGAAACCATAACCTTAGACCTTTACTTCTATTGTTTACAACTATTTGTTAGTTAATTCTTAGTTTATTATTCATATTTAGCTATAGCAATATAAAAACACCGCCAACTATTATTCATAAATTTTGAGAAAGTTGATTATTGAGAATTTAGTGATCTAACAACAACAGTTGATACGTTAATTCCCTGTGGGATTCGATTCTGGGCATAATACCCCGGATTATATTTGCAATGCCCGCTTAGTCTTTTAATAGACACAGTTGAGCGTGATCAATACCCTTCAATTCCTTGAATGTGCTCAATTGAAATTAATGATAGTAACTCTATAGCCAAAGTTTTGTTATTTGTTTGATGTCCATTTATGCAAATTGGCTCTTCAAACAAATATTCTTCAAGATTTTTAATATTGACTGATAATTTTGTGATATTTCTTTCTCCAGCATGTATGTTTACTTTATTATATATGTAAGTAAACTTTTATTTAGTCTTGTAAACTCCTTTTTGTTATTTAGATAAACATAGACGTGTACCCGATATATTACATTTATTTTAAAAGAATTTCGTTTTATTCAAATCTAGCTACAGTGTTCCAAAGAACTATACTTATAGGATTTTAAATGTGAAAGAGCTTTATAGTTATATAAAGTAGTTTTTTTTTTCTAGATGCGAAGTAATATTTAAATAATTATAAAAAATAACAAAAGTTCCTAACATGATTGCATATGATCATTAACCGAATTAAGCATGATAACATGATTAAAAAAAGATAAATATTATTTTTAATTTAAATTCAAGTATAAATTCAAAATTATCTTATAATTCAAATTCCGTATATATATATATATATAGAGAGAGAGAGATTAAGTGTTGCTATTTTACTTCACAAAATAAGTTCCTTTCTTCGTCATGCTCTATCCTTTTCTTCAACAATATCTCACCTTCTGTAAAGGGAATACTCAAAAAAGGCTTAGAAGAGAAAATGTCAAAAAAAAAAAAAAAAAACTGTTTTATTCCCCTGTAACAAAAAATGAAAGCCAATATATAACTTTGTGGAGCCGACAAATTTTAATGACATTTTATTAAAAGCATAATTTTAATTTTTATTTGTATACAGTGATATAACTACCAATTTTATTATTGTAAAATTATAAATTAAAATAAAGCTTAATTTTTGAACCTTTTTCAGGATAGAAAAGATCGCATGACTCAACTCCACTTTACCAATTCACAATTGATGCAAGGGCAATTTGAAGAAATAATATTTTGTGTCTACATATAATTTGAGTAGAAGGAAATTATCTCCAGCGTCTCATGTGTTTTATTTAAAAACCTTTTTGTTATTTTTAATTTTACCTTTTATGAAAAAAATCATACAACGAAAATAATATTTATAACAAAATATGATACTAGAACTCCTGGATAGTTTTTGTTTGACTCAAAAGTTGTTTAATACTTTTTAAGCAAATCAATCAATAAAGATGAAGGGGTAAATCCTAGTTAAAGATAATTAACTCTAGATCCGAGATGAGTAGGAGAAGTAGAAAAACATAGTCAAATATAAATGTTGACAGCAATTATGATCAGATTTAATGGCATAAGTAAAGATGCAATAAGTAACAAAAATATGAATAAAGGAAAAGATTCACTTGATCTTCAGTGAGACGGATCTTCTTTCATTTAATAAAGATCAATGGTAGACAAATACAAGACTTTATGACCCTTTTTTGGATCCGATGAAGATATGATATCACTGATCCTCTCAATTATTTTGAGAGGTGTGTTTACATATTTTGTAGAAAGAGGGAGAGGGAGACCGAGAGAGAGCCCCACCGAAATGCGAAGTCCCCCTCCCCTATTTATAAGAGGGGTATCCATAGAAAATCCTAGCAAAAGGTACAACTTAGAGAGAATATTCGGTAGAATATTCCTTTTGAGTATTCGAAAGCAAACTAGCAGTTTCATGACTGTCCGTCCTCGGCCTATCCGACCACGACCTTATTGATGATTGTCCGTCCTTGGCCTGTCCAACATTGGCTTTATGTCTTCACGTGCCGAATTTCTCTGACCTAATTTTGACCCATACAGTTAGTCCCTCCGCTTATCGAGGTCGTCTCTTGGTCGAGCTCGGTAAGCGGACTTCATTAATCGTTGTTCGAGAAATTCAGATGGGGAGGTCGACTAGTATGGGTTGCAGCTGAGGATGTCGATGCCGAGGGAGAATATCTTGGAGATGGTGGTGAAGAGAGTGGCGATGGTGGCGCCGAGTGAAAAGATAGCTGCCTTTTTTGACCATTGATCTGGGTCGTATGTAATCTGCGACTATTTGCGCAGTGACTTTGTATAAAGAACATTTCATTGCTATTCGCCTTGTACTTTTCCATGTTTTCGCTTTTCGTGACTTTGATGCGAGGTCAATTCCCGCATGGTGAGTCCCTGTCTTTCTTTCCTTTTATATTTTCTGACGGCACTTGGCCTTAGGGACATTTCGAATTCTCTTCGGTGAAGGTCCATGGCCTTAGAGGGTATTATTTTGATTTTGTCGCAATATTGACCCGTCGTTATTCGATCGAGGTCGAACTCTTCTTTGGCGAAGGCCCTTGGCCGTAAAGTTGATTCGGACGAGGCCGAATGTCATTTCGGACGAGGCCGAATGTCGATTCGAACGAGGCTGAATGTCGATTCGAACGAAGCCGAATGTCGATTCGGACGAGGCCAAAGGCTGATTCGGACGAGGCCGAATTCTCTTATTTGGCGATGGCCCTTAGCCTTAAAGGGTGTTGTTTCGATTTATCGAAATGTTAACCCGTCGTCGTTCGATCAAGGTCGAACTCTTCTTCTTTGGCGAAGGCCCTTGGCCTTAAAGGGTGTTATTTCGACTTAGCGAAATGTTAACCCGTCGTCGTTCGATCAAGGTCGAACTCTTCTTCTTTGGCGAAGGCCCTTAGCCTTAATCCCAGTTCGAGCGAGGTCGAACTGTTAAACTTTGATGGCGAAGGCACTTAGCCTCAATCCCAGTTCAAGCGAGGTCGAACTGTCAAACTTTGATGGTGAAGGCACGTAGCCTTATTCCCAATACGAGCAAGGTTGAACTGTCAAACTTTGATGGTGAAGGCACATAGCCTGAGTCCCGGTTCGAGCGAGGTCGAAATGTTAAACTTTGATGGCGAAGGCACATAGCCTGAGTCCCAGTTCGAATGAGCTCGAACTGTCAAACTTTGATGGCGAAGGCACTTAGCCTGAGTCCCAGTTCAAACGAGGTCGAACTGTTAAACTTTGATGGCGAAGGCACATAGCCTGAGTCCCAGTTCGAACGAGCTCGAACTGTTAAACTTTGATGGCGAAGGCACATAGCCTGAGTCCCAGTTCGAACGAGGTCGAACTGTTAAACTTTGATGGCGAAGGCACATAGCCTGAGTCCCAGTTCGAACGAGGTAGAACTGTTAAACTTTGATGGCTAAGGCACATAGCCTGAGTCCAAGTTCGAACGAGCTCGAACTGTCAAACTTTGATGGCGAAGGCACTTAGCCTTAATCCCAGTTCGAGCGAGGTCAAACCGTTAAACTTTGATGGCGAAGGCACTTAACCTTAATCCCAGTTCGAGCGAGGTCGAACTATTAAACTTTGATGGCAAAGGCACATAGCCTGAGTCCCAGTTCGAACGAGGGCGAACAATCAAACTTTGACGGCGAAGGTACTTATCCTTAATCGAGGTCGAACTGTTAAACTTTGATGGTGAAGGCACATAGCCTCAGTCCTAGTTCGAACGAGCTCGAACTGTCAAACTTTGATGGCGAAGGCACGTAGCCTGAGTTCATGTTCGAACGAGGTCGAACTGTTAAACTTTGATGGCGAAGGCACATAGCCTGAGTCTCAGTTCGAACGAGGTCAAACTGTCAAACTTTGATTGCGAAGGCACATAGCGTGAGTCCCACTTCGAACGAGGTTGAATTGTTAAACTTTGATGGCAAAGGCACTTAGCCTTAATCCCAGTTCGAGCGAGGTCGAACTGTTAAACTTTGATGGCGAAGGCACATAGCCTGAGTCCTAGTTCGAACGAGCTCGAACTGTCAAACTTTGATGGCGAAGGCACGTAGCCTGAGTCCCAGTTCGAATGAGCTCAAACTGTCAAACTTTGATGGCGAAGGCAATTAGCCTTAATCCCAGTTCGAACTGTTAAACTTTGATGGAGAAGGCACATAGCCTTAGAGTTCGAACTATTAAACTTTGATGGCGAAGGCACATAGCCTGAGTCCCAGTTCGAACGAGCTCGAACTGTCAAATTGATGGCGAAGACACATAGCCTTAATCCCAGTTCGAGCGAGGTTGAACTGTCAAACTTTGATGGCGAAGGCACTTAGCTTTAATCCCAGTTCGAGCGAGGTCGAACTGTTAAACTTTGATCGCGAAGGCCTTAGCCTTAAACGGTTCCCTGGGGGAGTCCCAATTTGCTTAATTTTGCTTGCATTGGAGAATACGATGTATTTTATGTTTGTGTATCTGGGAGAATGTTCCTGCTTCTATTTCATTTAGAAAAATAGTCAGTTAAACCAAATGAAATCGTTCGTTACCTCGATTTGATCAGTCGGCGAGTGGAGAGGAGTGCTACATTGAGCTATACGAGTATGCCCCTCACATGGAAAGAAAGGAGCAATCATTCAGCTAACTACTATTTTAGCTAGAAAAGCATCAATGGCCGAAAGGAAGCGGTGACGCTAAAGTAGAGTCAATCAGCTCCCAAATTTATCACCTCGTGATTGTTGTCTTTTTTAATGATGATGAAGTTGAAAATGCAGTCTGCATCCGTGAACTTCCAATCTAATCTTGGGTGAAAAGCATGTTATTGTAGTAGAGATTGGACTCCGGATCAACAATACCAAAATTAGGTTGAAATAGGACAAAATCTAGTTACATCCGCTTCAGACAAAACATGCATGATTTTACAAGGTGCTCAAATACTTGAAATGAATTCAATTCATTGTTTATGGAAATCCTAAAAGGTAATGAGAAAAGATTGACAAAGCTAGGAACACTGGTGTTGTGTTGTTTATCTTACTGTTACGATTTAGTTACTCTGTACTATGTTTAGCTTATTATGCTTTCACGTGGCCGATGCTTGAAAGTTTTCACCTACTTCTTTCTGTTTAATCGTTTCTTTTGGTCCTATTTCTAAGGGTTGGGCTTGTACCATGAAACAAAGCAAATAGATTATGGAAACGGAGCCGCAAACAAGTTTTGCCCAGAATGTCATAACATCCACTTAATCACACATTGATGTAAAGCTCTGTCTCATCAATATGCTCAAATGTTGGTATTAGCAAATGCTTTAAGGACGTTTGGGTATGCATCGTAGAGCTTCACTATGCTGGAATTCAATTTTAGATCTAGAATAAACAAAAATTTTAACTAGAAAATTCTCACAGACGGCGCCAAATTGTTTGACTCAAAAGTTGTTTATCACTTTTTAAGCAAATCAATCAATAATGATGAAGGGATAAATCCTAGTTAAAGATAATTAACTCTAGATCCGAGGTGAGTAGGAGAAGTATAAAAACATAGTCAAATATAAATGTTGACAGCGATTATGATCAGATTTAATGGCATAAGTAAAGATGCATTAAGTAACAAAAATATGAATAAAGGAAAAGATTCACTCGATCTTCAGTGAGACGGATCTTCTATCATTTAATAAAGATCAACGGTAGACAAATACAAGAACTATATGACCATTTTTTGGATCCGATGAAGATATGAGATCACTGATCCTCTCAATTGTTTTGAGGGGTGTGTTTACATATTTTCTAGAAAGAGGGAGAGGGAGATCAAGAGAGAGCCCCCCGAAATGCGAAGTCCCCCTCCCCTATTTATAAGAGGGGTATCCATAGAAAATCCTAGCAAAAGGTACAATTTAGACCACGACTTTATTGATGACGGTCCGTCATTGGCCTATCCGACCACGACTTTATTGATGACGGTCCGTCATTGGCCTGTCCGACCTTGACTTTATGTCTTCGCGTGCCGAATTTCTCTGATCTAATTTTGACCCACACAGTTTTTATTGCAAAATTATCTTTTGAATACAGAAGAACAACCTATCGTTTAATCTGGTCTTTGCATCAGAAATAATAAATATGTAATTTTAAACATAAATATTGTAATCTTAAACGGGTTTGAACAACCTATCATATAGTGTTTGCATCAACAATATATGTACCATTAGACGCTATTATTGCGATCTCAAGCGAGTTGTACTATTTTATTTCATCTACAGCTAGCTAAGAGATAGCAAAAGAGAAGAAACGGCATTAACCTCCTAGTCTTCACCCCTTCCCCCCTTCCCAAAAAAAAAAAAAAAAAAAAGAGAGAGAAAAAGGAAATAAAAAGGTGGTTTAAGGTAGGGAGTGCTGCCAATTAATCTAGAAAAAGGACTGAAAGCGCGTAATGATAAAGTAACTTGCTCTATGAATAACTTTCATCATCTATTATTAATTTAGTAAGTACTAGTATGTTTTTATACTTGAATTTGCTATCCTAATGTCGAATTCTTAATTTCTTCATAAATGAGCTTTATTTTGGTGCCAACTGCCATGCAAAATTTTCTCGCCTGATTAAGCGGGGAAATTCTTTTATATTCGGACAAATTTTACGTGGCCCAAAAACTCACCTAGCAAAATATTGAGAGTTGTTATAATATAAAGACTATAAAGTAAATAAACGAAAGATAAATATAGAGATAGATTGATATAGTATTTAAATTTAAACTGATGTATATAATGAATTAAAATCTTATCTATTTATAGAAAAAAGAAAATAATTGTGAAAATGTCCGCATGAGTTACTTGCAACATGCTTGTTTAATAAAAAGTTGATGCAAGTTATTTCGTTGAGTTGTTCGTAACCTGTCAATATCATCTACTTATAGATAAACTTCAATGGCGTGCCAAATGAATAATTTTCATCCAAAAAATTATCTATAGTAAAGTATTAAATAGACATCTAGCGCATAATATTTTCGTAACAAGAGCTTGTTCAAAGAACTCTTTTTTCCGCTGGATAAAGCCGTTTCATTTCTCTAAAGCCAAGAAAAATCTTTACCGCAGTAAAAAATTTTGCGCGGGTCCAAATGTCGAACCTTAGTAAAATTTTGGGTGTGTTTAAAGAATATTTTATTGCAAAAAACTTGCTATTTGGGACCTGAGCACCTCTTACTTTTGTCTTGACGTGCTGGCATGTCATTTAACTCGTAGACGATAGACGTGGGGGCCCTGAAATCGACCAACTACACGACACATCTTTCGTTTATTAAAATCTTCTTTACTCTCTTTTTAAATATATACTACTAATATTTCAAAGTACTAAACTGCCGTTGTCATTGAAATCGGTGCCCCTCTTAATAAAACTTAATTTGTGAGTACTTGCATACCAATCTGGCACCGCCATTGTTTTCTTTGACCCTTTTTTTCCTTTCAAAAACGAGTAGTAGTATAGTTGGCAAATTGAAGTGATTGAATTTTTTTTGCAGAATAAACAAAAAAAGAATCTTAATATTAAGTCAATAATTCAAATTTGAAACCAAGATTTTATTAGTAAAATTTAATAGACGTGCTGGCATGTAATTATAATGTGTCCCCAAGTACTAACTTAACACAAAGAGCTGTGAAGGAATAAATAAAGGTAACTACTTTGCTATTTAATTGAAATCAATTCATTCATTCACATGCCCATCTTCTCAATACTTACAAACAAGAAACTAAACACATTCACATTACATAGTTTTGGTTTCTCATATCTATATTTTCCCTTCATTTTCTTCCATCTTTGATTCCTCCATTCAATATCAAGAAAATAGTAGCAATGCGGCCTCCTAGCCGCGTTCATTCTTTGTTCATTTCATTTCTTGTTATTTCCCTGTTGTCATTTCAGATCTATGGACAAGAAGGAGATATCGATATTGATGATATCAAGGGCGATGCTAATAAGTTGAGTTTCGAAAACCCAAAGCTTCGTGTTGCATATATTGGGTTACAAACATGGAAAGCAGCCATGTTTTCTGACCCTTTTAACTTCACTGCAAATTGGACAGGACCAAATGTTTGTTCCTATGGTGGTGTGTTTTGTGCACCATCTTTAACCAATGATTCTATTAGAGTTGTAGCTGGTATTGATCTTAACCATGCTGATATTGCTGGTTATTTAGTTCCAGAACTTGGTCTTCTCACAGATCTAGTTCTTTTCCACCTCAACTCAAATCGTTTTTGTGGTATCGTACCTAAAACCTTGAGCCATTTGAAGCTTCTTAGGGAGCTTGATTTGAGCAACAATAGGTTTGTTGGTGGGTTTCCTAAAGTGGTTCTTTCTTTGCCTTCTTTAAAGTTCTTGGATCTAAGGTTTAATGATTTTGAAGGGCCTGTTCCTTCTAAACTTTTCGACAAAGATTTGGATGCTTTGTTCCTAAATGATAATAGATTTCGTTTTGGTATTCCTGAGAACTTGGGCAACTCTCCTGTTTCTGTTCTTGTGTTTGCTAATAACAATCTTGGAGGATGTATTCCAGCAAGTATCGGTAAAATGGGCAACACTCTGAACGAGCTTATACTAATGAATGATAATCTAACTGGTTGTTTGCCAATGGAGATTGGAATGCTGAAGAAGTTGACGGTCTTTGATGTGAGCTTTAACAAGATTCAAGGTCCATTGCCGTCAACAGTGAGCAGGATGAGGAGTGTTGAGCAACTTAATGTGGCTCACAACAAGCTCACTGGTGCTATACCTGCTAGTATTTGCCAACTTCCCAGGTTGCAAAACTTTACTTATTCTTTCAATTACTTTACTGGGGAAGCTCCAGTTTGTGCTGCAACTACATCTGGTAGAGTCATTGACGGCGAAGAAAATTGCATTCCTGGAAAGGAGGACCAAAGATCTGCTAAAGAATGCTCTTCTGATGATGCAAAACCATATGATTGCAGAAAATCTCAGTGCTTTAGCCGTTCTGCTGTAGTAAAACCAAGACCAAAACCAACCCCTAAGCCAAAAAGACCACCAGTTCAAACCAAACCACCAGCACCAAAGCCATCTACACCCTCAAGACCTGTTGCACCAATTCAATCTCCACCACCACCTTCTTCCAAATCTTCCGGTTCCCATTTTAAGCGCTCTCCGCCGCCACCTCAATCAACTCCTCCGCCATCACCACCACCACCTGTTTACAATACTTCTCCGTCGCATAAACACAGAAGTCCACCACCCCCTACCCACAAAATTTCACCTGTAACTCGTCACGCTCCACCTCCACCTAGTCCGGTATATTACCACCACCCATCACCATCACCTCCACCACCACCAGTATATTACGCGCCACCAACGTACAAACCTCATTCACCACCACCAATACATTACGAGCCACCAACGTACACACCTCAATCGCCACCACCACCTCCACCAGCCTACATACCTCAATCGCCACCACCACCTCCACCAGTACATTACGAGCCACCAACATACACGCCTGACTCTCCACCACCACCACCAGCATATGTGACACCATCTTCACCACCACCAGTATATGAGCATCCAAAACCTCCAACTCCAACTCCATCACCACCAGCTGGGTACACTCCTCCGCAGGAGCCATCACATCCTGCCCCACCTACCCCACCTTGTAACGAGCCACCAACCCCACCACCTAGTACCCCACACTGGCAACCAAATCCATCCCCACCCCCTACATATAACCCATCACCATCATATACCCAAAGCCCCCCGCCGCCACCTCCTACTTACACCTACTCTTCACCCCCGCCACCATTTCCATCAGCTCCCCCTCCCACTTACTACTACTCATCACCACCGCCGCCGCCACCATCACCCCCACCTCCATCACCATCACCCCCACCCCCAAGTTACGAACACATTCCACTTCCACCCGTTGTAGGAGTCTCCTATGCATCTCCACCACCACCAGTCATTCCATACTATTGAGCCAGGGGTTAATTAACCATTAGCCTCAGTTCATTCTCTTTAATTTTCCATTAACAGATGGAGATTTGGAGGAGAAGAATGGAATTCTTTTTTCTTTTTTTTTTTGATTGGGAATTATGTATACTTTGTTATTTATTTTGTTTTTTTAAATTATCTTGAGTTGATTATATATTTATGAAAAATGGGATGCTGGGCGGGAGTTAGCAAGGGGTTTAACGAGTATTATTGTTATTCCGAAAGGGTGGTTGTGTATAACTACAATTTTACTGTTTTATTTAGTAAAACTCATTTATTCAATTAATAAACATCTTCATACTTATCAAGCTGTGAATAACATATTGCAACCGTGTTTGTTATTTCATTTTCCCATAGCTTTCAATTTTTATTTTTTTTACTATTTACTACTATGTATTTTTGTTACTTACTAAATACGTTCGTGCTTTTATATATATATATATATATATATATATATATATATATATATATATTGCGGTATTCGAAGTTCATTGTTTTGACTAATATAGATTTGTGTTGATTTGGCATGGGCAACGCGCTCCCTACATTAAAAAAAATCTTTAACAAAACTCAAATTTTAGACCTTGTTATAAATAGAATTCTATTTATGGTGAATATTTATATTTAGAGAGATTCTAGGGTTCATTGCTTGGTGGCTAATTCACCCATAGAGGGTTCTATTATATTGTAACTAGTAGTCGTACCCGTTCGATGCGCGGTCAATATTAAAAAAATATTTGTCACTTTGTTAATTTTTCGATGTTACATTTTGAATTATCACAATTATTTGATTATCATATTCTATATAAATAGAATAGATATTGTCTAAATCTTAATAAATAAAATTTTCATTAAATTAAAGGGACTTATATAGTCATCAAATAATTTTTTCATTATGTATTTTTATTTATTATATTATCCAATATTTAGTATAATTATATTGTTAATAGAAATTATGACACTTGTCATTATAACATTTCTTTACCTCTCCTATTATATATAAATAGATTAATCCCAAATCAATAAGAATTCTCTCTCCCTACTTTTCTCTACAATATTGTTCTTCTTTTATTGTTTCATAACACGTTATAGCACGAGACTCTAACCAATTGAGTAGAAGCTTTGGGATTGAGCACAATGATTGTCAATTGCTCAATGAACTTCCTTCATGATTAAATTTTGGATTTAAGCTAAGTATTTTACTTTATTTTTTAATTTTAAATTCTTGAAATTCTATAATTTGATTTTATATACAGGCAAAGATAACAAAGTTTGATTATAACTCTAATGGAGTTAGTAAGAAATTATAATCACTCGAAGTGGTAAAATTTCTATGTCTTGCCATGATCAAAGTCATGTATGATCGTGAGCACAAGAAGTGAAAACTCGTCCCATTGAATTTGCTCCATTTTCATTCTCTTTAAGAGAATGTGATAGCAATATGTGATAAGTCTGAAAGAAGACAAAATTATTACCGTGAAAGTATCAATGGATGTAGACGTAGCAGTAGACGAAATTATAATAGTCATCATTGTGATAATGAGAATAATAAGGATTCTCAAAATAATCCTTCACTCTGTGAAAGTAATATTTGTCATCGATTTGACATGAGATTATATTAAGCACATATAGATGATTATGGTCTATTCATAATATGAATGTGACAACATCTGATTTATGAATACATATTCTTTCTTGGAAGAATATGAACGTGCTAGTGGTAGTGAATATACTACAGTCACCTCTAGAAGGAGGTTTGAGATGATATAAGAAAATAATGTCATTATTATGGCATAAATGGTCATGTACTTATTATACGCCAAAATATTGTGGCATTGTGATTATTAAAGACAAAATAATGCAAGAAACATATCTTGCATATAATTTTGACCATGACCATAATGGTATAACTTTCTCCTTAAAAGAGATATTCACCATATGGATGTTGATGAATGTGTGGTACTACAAAGTTAATTGAGAACTCTGCAAGAGCCAATTATACTATTTTGGAGAAACACAATTGATTACCAATTAGGTATTGTGTTGTAGTAAGTCTCAAAGGAACTTATTCAGTTTCCAAAGTATACGCGAAAGCGATTGATTATATTGAGACTATAAATAAAGGAAAGATTTAATATCTTCTATTACTACAATTTGTAGCGGGATAATATGTATGTGAAAAGCTACCCGCTTTATTCTCTAGTTTGTACTACACAAATAAAACAAACCATACTAAAGTGGATGTTTATTGATATAAAAACCCATATCATAATAAACTTGAAGTTTATTGATAATTGCACACGTCATGGTTTAAATTTGAAGTTTATCAATAGTGATAATTTATTCAGTTGGCATAATTGGTTTATCCATATCAATTTAAGTATGATGTGCAAAAATAATAGAGAATTCACATGGGTAAATATTAAACAACTAGAAAGTTCTTTACGAATTCTCTTATATTGCTTGTTCTCATTAATTAATAGATTAACTAAAATTGGGATTGAATCCCATGAATTCTGAAAATATCAAAGGTGAATATGGGTCTATTCACCTGCCATGTATACCACATAACATGCATCTATAAGATGGTTGCATGTGCGATTATTATTGACCCGCAACATAGTATTTGCAAGGTAACTTGCTCAATAATTTAATTTAGAGCATATTCCAGATTTTTTATTCAAGAAGTTCATCTTGA
>MU702539.1:59428-70589 GCA_026770625.1 Nicotiana glauca | reverse complement strand
GGGGGGGGGGGGGGGGGGGGGGATGAATTGTAAATACTTAAAATTAATTGCTTATAAGTTGACTTAAAACTTGAGTAGTTGGCTGAATATGATAGTTTAGCAGATATGATAACAAAAAGTAAAATGCAAAAAATAATTGCAGGAACTAAAAACACCGGGATTTTTATACTTGTTCGGATTCAATGTGAATCCTAGCAGTCCCCTTGGGTCGCAAGGGAGTTCTCTTTAGTAAATGAGTTTCTTCCGAGTACAGATGTGGTGTATATCGTTCAGTTTCTTTAGCACTCATTTTTTATACAATGCCTCACCAGTTGTGTACTCTCTTTCTATCCCTGACTTGTTACAACAACAGAGCTTAGTGAACTACAATGCTTGTTTGCAGTAGAATAAAGAGAGTGATTTGGTTTAATCAAAGTATGTCGAAACTAGGGTTTACAAATGTGTATAAATACTTTGATGAGAGATAGAGGCTTGACAACCCAAGAGATTTGATTCTTGAAAAGAATTGATTCTTTCCAAGAATCAGAAATGAGCCGTTGCTTCTCTTGATTGCTTTCCTTCAGCAGAGGATTGCTTCACTTGATTTCTCCTTGATTGTTGGATCTTCCAAATGTGGTCACTTTCCAGATCTTCTCGTATCCTTTAGTCTTCCATGATTCTGCCCATGATTCGTGCCTTTGTCCAAGGCTTATTTGATTTTCTCCAGCTTAACTAATCATTGTTATTTCTGATTGGTTCGTTGATTAGATTGCACCCAGATTTACGAGACCAATCCAGATTTGCTGATCGCATGCTGATTGATTTCTCTCCTTGTACATCATGAACTATTCCACCAGTCTTTTTTACTTCTTGAACTTGATTTCCTGCACATGTATATTATTTGCATCATTAAAATATAATATAACAATTTCCCCCTTTTGATGATGGCAAAATAATATAATAAGGAAAAGAAGTAAACACCAGTCGACTTCCCTGTGTTTTACTAGTCTACGTGACTCCCCCTCAATGTCTGCACTCGACTTGACTGTCCATGACTCTCCCCCTCAATGTGTGCGATCGACTTGTACCGATATGTACCTGTACAGTATACCATATATGCTACCCATACACATATAGAATGTGTGCAGTACACAAACACATATAGACACATAGTCGACTTGTACCTGTACACATACACATAATATAGAAGGAATAACATACTTTTTCTACCTTTTTTTGTCATCAGCAAAGAGGGATTAGAAATGTAAACAATAGTAACGCATAAGAGATAAAGAGATCATCCAGCGACTGGTGAAACAGCCCACAGTAGCAAAAAAATAGAATTATCCAAGGGCTTAAACCACAGACCACAATACCACCAAAACGAGTTGTCAAAAAAAACATAGTTTTGAAAAACATCCACACTAGCGGCGCAGGAAGTAGGTAAGGATGTTGCAGATGGCCTCCTTTAACTGTTCGAAGCTAGTATTAGCAGCGCCGCTCACACCATCCAGCCTGTCGTGAACCTCCTTGAAGGCTTTGACAGCATTTTCCCTTACTCTATGAACAACAACTCTGATTTTTGACATGTCAGACCCTGTTTCTTTTGAAATAGCATGAATGTCACCCACAGTGGACTGAGTGGCGGAAAGAAGATTCTTGATGTCAGAGAGTTTGGAGTCCATATAAATAAGCTTCTCACTAAGCTCAGAACTGTCAAGAGTAGGAAGAGGAACAACTGACGAAGGTTTCGTTTCCATAGGGACCTGCTTTGCTTCACTCTCACCCTTCTTAATCCAGGAGCCCTTGATGCTCATATAGCCTATACTAGCAAAAGCTCCAGAATTATAGGACTTGGAGACAGTAAAGAAGAGATAGTTGGATAGAGAAATTTGATGGGCTTCCAGAATATGAGTAATTGCCATGCCATAAGGTAAACTAGTGGGATCTTCAGCACTTTCTATCATGAAATTTATGACCCAGGAGGAAAGCTTGAGTTTGAGTTTGGTGATGAGGCAGTAGAGAAAGAATGTATCCCTTTGAGAGAAAGTTGAAAAGGAACCTGTACGGGGAAGCAGGGTGGTTGCCACAATATGGGCCAGAACCCAGGTTTCAAAACTTACATCACCGGGGCCCAATTGGTTTGGGAGATTTTCAGAGGGACAGTCAACAATGCACTGTTTGGCTTGGTCAAAAGAAATTTCAAAATTCTCAGGCCACACATTTTTAAAAAGAGTAGGGAAATCAGAACAATGACATTGGAAAAGAGAGTCAAACAAGGCATAATCAAGAATAATGCGCTTACCTAGTACAAGAGATTCTAGCCTATCTGGTTTACTGGAGCGAAGATTTGCATAAAACATTTTGACCAGGGGTTCATATACCTTAGGCGGAGGAGAAGAGAGGAACTTATCCCACCCTTGATAAACTAAGAGTTCTTTAACCTTACAGTTGAGGGCATCCATATTATCAAGATCCACGATTCTTCCATGGGCGATGGGCTTATCCTTAAGAGTGATGAAAAGGTCCCTATTTGGGGTACCACAAAAATTTAGGTCTGACTCGAGTGAGGCAGAGAAATCAACTTTTGATTTCTTTGGGGTGGATGAAAAGGGAGGATCTTCCATGGGTCGTTTGCCTAAGGCTTTCTCTCCTAGAAGTTGGGAGTGTTCAGAGAAATCACCCTGAGATGAGGCGAAGCCTTCAGAGTGATCAGACCCTAGGTCTACTTGCTCAGGAGGCGCAGATGGGGTTTTTGCCTAGAGCGAGTACTTTTTCTGGTGGAGGCAAAGGGATTCTTGGAGTGTTTTGCCATTGTAGAAGAGGGGATTTGCTCGAGGTTTTGGAGAAAAGACGGAGATGAGAGGACCGGAAGGTTTTCTAACTTAAGAAGAGGGTTTTGACGGTTGAGTACAGAAAAGGAAAAGTTATCAGTTGAGAAGATGTGATGATTGGCTTTCTATCTGCGAACTGAGAACTGATGTGAAAAGAGAGGGAAAAAATTGGAGGCGTAATTAATGTGTGGGAAAAGGACAATTATAGCACTTAAAAATATTTGAGCACATAGGTCCTAAGAGTTATTTGACATGCAAATAATTCCAAGTAATTTTCTCAAAGTGCAAAATCTTTCTTCTAACAAGGGCTTAGTGAAAATATCAGCTAATTGAGCAGAGGTGCCAACAAAGGCTATTTCTATATCTCCCTTAAGAACATGATCTCTAATAAAATGATGCTTAATATCTATATGCTTTGCTCTAGAAGGATGCACTGGATTTTTTGAAAGACAAATAGCACTAGAATTATCACAAAAAATTTGTATAGGTTTAAATGAAAGGTCATAGTCACCCAATTGATGGGACATCCACAGTAGTTGTGCACAATATTGTCCAATAGCAATGTATTCAGCTTTAGTAATGGACAAGTCGACTGATGCTTTCTTTTTACTGTTCCAGGATATTAATGCCTTTCCCAGTAATTGACAAGTGCCGCTTGTGCTCTTTCTATCTTCTTTATCACCTGCAAGATCAGCATTTGAAAAACCTTATAATTTAAAAGAGTTAGAGCGATGATACCACAATCCATGAGATACAGTTCCAATGAGATATCAAATTATTCTCTTTACAGCGGTCAAATGTGACTTCTTGGGAGCTGACTGAAACCTGGCACATTTACATATGCTGAACCTAATATCTGGTCGACTTGTTGTCAGGTATAGCAGTGATCCAATCATTCCCCTGTATTTGGTTTCATCAACTGGGATGCCCTGTTCATCTTTGTTTAGATTTGTAGCGGGGCTTATAGGTATGCCAATTGATTTTGCATTATTCATACAAAATTTTTGAATCAGCTCTTTTGTATATTTGATCTAACAAATAAACATTCCTTCTTCGGTTTGTTGGATTTGTAGCCTAAGGAAGAACGTGAGTTCACCCATCATGCTCATTTCAAACTCGCTTTGCATAAGATTTGAAAATTCCTTGCACATTAGAGGGTTAGCACTACCAAATATAATATCATCAACATAAATTTAGATAATAAGATTACCTTCTGATGATCATTTAATAAACAAAGTAGTATCTATTTTACCTCTGGTAAAGCCATGATCAATAAGAAAAGTACTCAGCCTGTCATACCAGGCACGTGGAGCTTGTTTCAACCCATACAGTGCTTTGGTAAGCTTGTATACATGGTATGGAAATTTTGAATCCTCAAAGCCTGGAGGCTGTTTTACAAAAACTTCTTCCTCGGTAAATCCATTCAAAAATACGCTTTTAACATCCATTTGAAACAACCTAAATCCTTTAAAGGATGAGTATGCCAGAAGAATTTGTATAGACTCCAGACGAGCTACTGAAGCGAAAGTCTCATCATAGTCGACTCCTTCCTGCTGTGAATAGCCCTGTACGACTAATCTCGCTTTATTTCTTATGACCTTTCCATCCTCGTTCAATTTGTTTCTAAATACCCATTTTGTTCCGATCATAGACACATTTTCAGGTTTGGGTATTAGTTTCCACACTTGATTCTTGCTGAACTGATCTAATTCCTCTTGCATAGTTTGCACCCAGCTTGAATCCTTCAGTGATTCCTCTACCTTTTTTGGCTCAATTTGAGAAATCAATACAATATTTGCTTTCTTCTTGAGGGTAGCCCTGGTTTTCATTCCTTAATTTGGATCTCCTATGATAAAATTTTGAGGATATTTAGGTTTGCTTCTCTATTCATTTGGTCAAATTATATTTATAGTTGACTCGACTTGTGGGTCTGGAGTATTGCCGCAATTTTCTCCAGTTGACTCGATCACCCCAGGTGTACTAGTTGACTCCTGTGATTTTTCTTTGTCCTGAGCTTCTTGAGTTTGATCTTCTTCACCTGCAATAGTTCCTTTCTCGACCAAGGGATTATTTTCATCGAATATAACATGTACAGATTCTTCTAAACATAGAGTACGTTTATTGTAAACTCTAAAAGATCTGTTTTTTAACGAGTAACCAAGAAAAATACCTTCGTCACTTCTTGGATCAAACTTTCCAAGACTGTCTTTACCGTTGTTGTGAATAAAGCATTTGCTTCCAAAAGGATGGAAGTAGCTGATATTTGGACGTTTACCTTTCCAGAGTTCATAAGGAATCTTCTTCAGAATTGGCCTTATGAGGCAACGGTTGAGGATGTGACAAGCAGTACTTACGACTTCTGCCCAGAAATGGTTTGGCAATGAATGTTCTAGTAGCATGGTTCTTTCCATATCTTGAAGAGTTCTGTTCTTCCTTTTCACAACCCCATTTTGTTATTGTGATCGTGGTGCAGAGAAATTGTGAGTGTATCCTTGATCGTTGCAGAAGTCTTCAACAGCTCAGCTTTCAAATTCTCCTCCATGGTCACTCTGAATTTTTGAGATCAAATTTCCCTTTTCTCTTTCAACCTTTTTTCAGAAAACTTCAAAATTTCTTAAGGCTTCATCCTTATGAGACAAGAAGATTACCCAGGTGAAACGTGAAAAATCATCAACAATAACAAAAGCATACCTCTTACCTCCTATACTAGCAGTTCTAGTAGGCCCAAATAAATCCATATGAAGTAATTGCAAAGGTTTTGAAGTAGATACTATATCTTTATTGCTTACCCATTTGACATGCATCACAAATATGAGTTCTAGAGAAATTCAGTTTGGGCAAACCAATAACTTAATCATGTTTGGATAGTTTTCCAATCAAATGCATGCTAGCATGGCCAAGTATTTTATGCCATAGCCATGGATCATCAGACATAGAGGATAGGCAAATGTGGCCATCTATCTTTTCAAAACCATCAAGTATATAGACATTTCCATACCTTTTTCCAGGAAAAATTATCTTACCTGATTCGTCTTCAATAGCACACCCTTTTCTTTTAAACTTTACCTCATATCCTGAGTCGCAGAGTTGACTTATGCTCAAGAGATTATAATTTAGGCCATCAACAAGATATACTTCAGTGATGTCACAGTTGTTATTGAAAGGAATTGTTCCAGTGCCAACTATTTTGCCCCTTGAATCGTCTCCGAATTTTACACTTCCTCCATCAATCTTTGTAACTTCCTTGAACAGGTTTTTGTCACCTGTTATATGACTGAAACATGCATTATCTAGATACCATTTTCCTTTGCGGCTTACTCTGTGGTGTTCCTGCAAGACAAGATGATCACTTTCTTTTAGGTACCCAAGCTTGCCTGGGTCCTGGTGGGTTAGTGTTGCTAGGTTCAGAATTTTTTGGTTTCCAAACCCATCCTGACACATTTGATTTACGAAAGTGACAACCTAAATATTTATGCCCACTTTTATTACAGTAATGACATTTAGCTCCAGACCTATTTATAGGTCTTTCATAAGTGTTAGAACTAGCTGACTTAGAGTTAGCTGGTTCTTTTCCAGTTGACTTGTAAGTCATCTGGTCAGACCGACTGGTCGACTTGGTTCTGATTGGTTCCTATCCAGTTGACTTGTAAGTCGTCTGGTTTGACCTAACTGAACTATGGCTGGGGGATTTGCGCAAGCTGTTAAGCTGTATTTGCAACTCCTCAAACTCTTCTTGAAGTACTTCTTTTTTGATTTCACATACTTCATGTTTGAGTTTCCAGTCATTAACCTCCCTAGTGAGTCTCTTAAGTTCATTCATCATTTTTTGAGACACCTCTAAGTTTGAATCAAGAATATCCTGCAATTCATTGCATCTTTTGCAGTTATAAGATCTTACCTCACTAGTTTCACCTCATTCCATGAAACAGTTCTTGTCATCTGAATCATCTTCATCTATCCAGCATCCTGAAGTTTTGTTAATTTCATTTTCCAGAATTGTCATGAAACACAGATTTGCTATTTCTTCGTGGTCTGAATCGTCCTCATCGCTCCACCTTCCTAAGGATTTGTTCTTGTTGAAGCCTCTAGAGATCTTCATTTTCAGTTTTGGGCATTCAGCTTGAATGTGCCCAAATTTTCCACATTCGTAGCATTTTCCATCGTTCTTATCCTGTTCATTGTATTTCCTGGCTCGTCTTGGTGGGAATCTTCCTTTCTTTGTATTTCTGTATCTTCTCATCAGCCCATCCATATTTCTAGACATCATAGCAATCTCTTCTTGTAGAGCTTCGGGATCATCAATTTCATTTTCAGCCATTTCAGTAGAGGTTTTGAATGCAACTATTTTCTTTTTATCCTTTTGATTTGTCTTTTTCAAATGCGTACTTTCGAAAGTAATGAGTTCTCCTTGCAGTTCATCATAAGACAATTTGTTTAGGTCTTGAGATTCCAAAGTGACTACTTTGGTCTGCCAAGTGGTTGGCAGACTTCTGGGAATTTTTCTGACCTGATCACCACTGGTGTAGGGCTTGCCAAATGCCTTTAAGTCACTAATTATCTTACTAAATCTAGCAAACATTTCTTCAATGGATTCTCCTTCTTTCATTGAGAAGAGTTCGTAGTCATGAACTAGCATGTTGATGTGAGTTTCCTTTACTTTGCTGGTTCCCTCATAGGTGACCTCAAGTTTATCCCACATCTCTTTGGCTGTATCACAACTCGATATTTTCTCATATTCCTCACCACTTATAGCATTGTGAAGCAGATTTCTTGTCTTGTTATTCACTTGTACCGCCTCCAGTTGCTCCTTTGAGTATGAATCTATATCATAAGGATCAGCAAGTGGTGTAGTGCTAGCAGGTGGGGGATAGTTTCCCTTTTTAATGACTCTCAGACTTTGGCATCGTATGCTTTAGCAAAGATTTTCATTCGTACTTTCCAATGAGAGAAATATTTTCCATTGAAGTATGGTAGTCTAATTTGTGAAGTTCCTTCCTGAAAGAGAGATCCTATGATAACTTGATTTGCTATGATCTTTTCTCACAAGATGTTAAGCAAAAGATAAAATGTGAGCCTTGCTCTAATACCAATTGAAAGTACAAGGGGGGGGGGTGAATTGTAAATACTTAAAATTAATTGCTTATAAGTTGACTTAAAACTTGAGTACTCGGCTGAATATGATAGTTTAGCAGATATGATAACAGAAAGTAAAATGTAGAAAATAATTGCAGGAACCAAAAACACCCGGATTTTTATACTGGTTTGGATTCAATATGAATTCTAGTCCAGTCCCCTTGGATTGCAAGGGAGTTCTCTTTAGTAAATGAGTTTCTTCTGAATACATATGTGGTGTATATCGCTCAATTTCTCTAGCACTCTTTTGATACAATGCCTCACATGTTGTGTACTCTCTTTCTATCCCTGACTTGTTACACAGTAGATCTTAGTGAACTACAATGCATGTCTGTAGTAGAATAAAGAGAGTGATTTGGTTTGATCAAAGTATGTCAAAACTAGGGTTTACAAAGGTGTATATATACTTTGATGGGAGGTAGAGGCTTGACAACCCAAGAGATTTGATCCTTGGAAAGAGTTCATTCTTTTCAAGAATATGAAATGAGCCGTTGCTTCTATTGATTGCTTTCTTTCAGCGGAGGATTGCTTCACTTGATTTCTCCTTGATTGTTGGATCTTCCAAATGTGGTCGCCTCCCATATCTTCTCGTATCCTTTAGTCTTCTGTGATTCTGCCCATGATTCGTGCCTTTGTCCAAGGCTTATTTGATTTTCTCCAGCTCAGCTAATCATTATTATTTCTGATTGGTTCGTTGATTAGATTATGCCCAGATTTACGAGACCAATCCAGATTTGCTGATCGCATGCTGATTTTTTTTAGTTAAACATTATATTTCTATTTCATACTCAAAATTAAATACAATTTAGTCCTGGTAGTAGTTTTGACTCACTACTACCTCTATACATCATATATCAAAGACAAAATCTATCTAATACTATGTCTTCTATACTGTCTATACAATATCAAGGAAAACAATTTAGCTGCTTCAATGCTTCTTTCCATTTGCTTTGTTTCTTCCCTCGTACATGGACATATTGGACCATCTTTCTTTCAAATCTGTTGTTCATCATACTTCTTCTTCTCAAATCTACCTCTGTTTCTCTCCCTCCATATCACAGCAACCATCATAGCAAAAATACAACAAGTGATCACATGCTGATTAATTTCTTTCCTTGTACATGATGAACCATTCCAGCAGTCTTCTTTACTTCTTGAACTTGATTTCCTGCATATGTATATTATTTGCAACATTAAAATATGATCTAACAAAAATGCCATCACTTTTTCTCACTTCTGAATGGACTCTGGAATGCAACAGGATCTAAAAGACCTAAAATGATATTTATCAAGCCCTCCGTTACTATTAAAACGGAATGAAGGTTAATAGTTGTTAATATATTTAGCAGTATCAGAGGTAGCGGTAAGTGACGTTCTAGTCTAAGAAGATGAAGGTATGCAATCTCCTTTCTATTATGCCAGCAAACATTTAATGGGAGCGGAAACTCGCAATCGTAAAATCGATTCACATTAAATACTCTAATGAGGGAATGACATGTGGAACTGTAAAAAGACGAAAGTCGAAGAGAGTAAAAAAAAAGACCGAGGACAACAACTTCGATTTATAGCGAATAGACCCCGAAGGGAACATTGGTAACGAGGGCACACAAATATTTTCCACCAAACAATATTCAATGAAGAATATTCCTCAATATTGAATACACGTCTGTTACATAGAATTTGGCATTTCATTACATGTCATTACATATTAATCAATGCCCCCATTATTGCTTGATCTTAGGACCTTGTTCCCTAGGTTTAGCTATAAATAGTAACTTCAACAGTCATTGTAAGACATGAAAATTCTGACAAACTTATGATATACTTTATTCCAAGCTAAATAATACTTTGTTTTTTGTCTAACAATATTCTTATTACTACTTTCGGAAGCCTTGCTCTAGGACCAAGCTGTCTGCTATTTTATCTCGATTTCAATGCTAAGTCTTGCATTGTATTTAATTTATTTATTATTTTAGGATCAAATCGATTCGCTTGTCTATAAACCACGCTATAAATTCAATCGTAACGTTTTACTAGTAAAAAATTAGGTTTTAGTTATATACACTATCAAAGAAAAAAAATTTATATAATCACTGTAGTTTAACTCGCATAACGATTGCCATTTTATCAATTTATAGATTAATCCTTATCATTGTTTACCCGTAAAATGGTACAGTTGAATTTATATATGGTTTCTAGACAAGTTAATTAATTCGATCCTAAAATAATAAAAGAATTCAATAAATATGCAATACTTAGCCTTGAGATGAAAATGAAATAGCAGAAACAATAGTCCCGGAGCAGTGCTTCCGGGCACAACATCGATGAAATCAAAAAGCAAGAGGAAAAAGTTGTATAAAGCTTTGAATAGATTGTAGCGTAAGTTTGCCCAAAAATTTGTGTCCTTTACAATGATAATATAGCTCACTATTTATAGCTAGACCTAGGTAACAACGTCCTAGGATCATGCACTTTTTTAATGTCAATTATAAGGCCATGAAGAATGTGTAATGCTAGGCATGAATGACAAGTTCTTTGTAACGGACAGTGTACTAAATGCTGTAGAATATTCTCCATTAAATGTTATCGGGTGGTAGGCATTTATTGCATCTTTATGAGCATCATTCTTTCCGGTAATAATTGTAACAATTGTCTTCGGTTTTAGCTATCCTTTGCCTTTGGCTCCATATGTCACTCTTTTATGCAATCACTTAATATGGCATATTTTACCCTATACCTAAAAGCTTATATATTGTTACATTATAAGTGAACTAATTATATAAATATTGATATTCGACCAAAAATGTGTATATTTAACCGTTGTTGCCTCACATTCTAATACTTTTAATCATCTTTTGAGTGTTAATTGTATTATTTTATGCTTAATATTATATTTTAATTATGTAGGAATAAAACGGTGTAAAGATGAGCACATATACTTGCGTGTGCGAGGTGTGTGTTTCCGCGCATGAATTTTCCTTCAAAATATGTTAGATATCTTCCAAATTAGGTTTAGGACCACTTTTATACTAGTTGGGACCGTGTATGACTGAAATAACCTTGTCCCGGGTGAACTAGAAAAAGTCTCGCAGGCAGGATCTAGACCAGTGCCTCGCGTGGCCTTTATCACTGGAGACAGAATGTTTTGCCTAATTTTCAATTCCGTCTTCACTTCAAATTGTATTTCCTTTTTTCTTGTCCTACACCGGGGGGGG
>MU702539.1:41872-58679 GCA_026770625.1 Nicotiana glauca | reverse complement strand
GGGGGGGGGGGGGATGATGACCAAAGAGTGTCCCACTTTGTCTTTTTTGTTTATTTTCCTTTTTGTTTCTTCCACGTTTTATTCAATTTTACTCCAAATCTCTTCATCTTCACACTGTCCTTTATTCCTACACAATTAAATATAATATTAAGGTTAAAATAATATAATTAACACTCAAAATATAATTAAAAGTAATAGAATGTGAGGAAACAACATTTAAATATTTGAATTTTTGTCCGAATATCACAACCCCACACTTAAACTCTTGCTCGTCCTCGAGTAAGCATTAAAACACTCTCAATAACTCAAGACAAGAAATACCACCACTTCAGTTTGTACTAACAATTTGGTCTTATGGCAACTCAAACCATCAAATATACACTTCCTAATCAACGTGCAATATATACAAGTCACAAACAAATAAGAAACTTCTAATCTCCTAACATCATAGAGGGACTCTAAATTGTCAAATTTAAACTCATTCACCAACTCTGTCAAATAAAGCTAAGAACATCACCTATCTATCATGAAACAAGTGCCTTCGCGAGAATAAATAATCCATACACTCAAATAAGAATGAATATATTTTAGGACTTAACATCAAAGAACAACTCTTGCACTCACAAACGATTTACATGTATGGACGAAGAAACATAAGCTTATCCATTATGTACATCTCTACTAATTAAATATGCCCGAATAGAATCAAATAGGACTTTAACGGATTGTAATGTTGGATAAGGGATGGGTAGGAGAACTATATAATAGTGACTTACACTTTCCTAAGCACTTTGCACTTTTAGACTTCATCACCCATTATTTTCATCTCTTAATTTTATTTTTCATCCCTCTCTTCATCTATTACTTCACAAGTATTACTCTCATATCAAGAAAGTTTTATTTTTTTTTTCAATGCAATTTTTTTCTCTTTTCCTTTTTCATGTAACATTCTTTTCAAGAGGGCCTTTTCATCATTTTCAACAATCGTTGGTCACCATTTTTACTTAATCATCCCTCTCTTTAAATTTATCAATTAATATCACAGTCTAAGCTACAGTGCTCAAGAAAGCAGAGTCCAACAATTAGGGATTCAAAAAAAGAATCAAGGCAACAATACGGCTTCCAAACAAAAGGCTACATGCAAAAAGGGATAACTAGTGGTACAATATCTAAAAAGGTTAAAATTTACAAGACATAACAAAGAAAGCCTATTATCATCTTCTAAACAGAGCAACACTTTTATTTCGCTTCAATAACATGCAGGGCAAGTTCTAGACTAAGATAAAAAATATGGAATATATGTAAGAAATCCTCATCACACATGGCACAAGTATCAATCAAGATGGAACAATTCTACTCTAAGACATACAGGATCATAGTTGTTACATCCCATGTTTTTGCATGTAAAAGTACGTCATAAGTCACTTGATGTAAGCTCGGAAATGAGATCCTCTTTGAAAGTACATAAAGTAATTTAATAATGTTAATGGAGGTTAAAAATATTTAAGACCATGAATAACAAGTACCAAGAGGGTTGGAAGGCTCAGAAGCTAAAAAAATCAAAGAAAATAAGTTTCGTCGAAAGTTAGCAAGTTGGGAATGTTATAACCTATACTTTTGGGATGAGACTAGGTTGTGTAACATGATAATATGGTGATATTATGAGGTATTATAGTCGTATGATAGTCGTTTATTAAATTTTGAAGTCAAGCTAGTCAACAAAAGTTGTCGCAAGTGCGTTCATAATTTTACTAAAAATTTTGGTCTGATGCACTAAGTTTTTATCTCAATGTACTTAGAGTTATGGGGTGATCCACCCATTAAATTGAAGATGTATGATTCTACTTTTTAACGTGTTAAATTATTCATCAATAAGAAATTATATTAGAGAGATATTCGTATTTTTGCGAGACTGCACAGACTGGTTGGTGACAAGTAGGTGCATCACCTACTTGCTTAAATAAAGGGACAAAATAAATCCCTAAAATGGGCAAATTGAGGGCGGCCAAGGGGCCCTTTATATGGGATGATTATATCACATTTTCAACATAATATCATGAGCACAATACAATAGAAAACCCTTGAAAATCCTCCCCAAAAATCCAACACAAAGCTTAGGTGATTTCGGGTGGTGCGAAGCAATTTTAGTGCCGAAAAACTCGGACAACTTGCAAATTTCCTTTTCTCTTCTTGTAGCTACGTTGGGAGACAGATTTTGAAGAGAGACTAGGTTTCGTGGGTTCTACTCATCCTAATCTCAGTTTATGCTTCTCTTTTCCTTATCTAAGCTTCTACGACTTGTAGCTCGATTGCAAAGACTAGAACTTGCGAGTTTCGAAAGAGTAGTATGTTGTTTGTTGTTGATGTAACTATTGGCTGGTTGAACTTATTTTTACGTTGAATTCATGTCTGATTCATATGATAGGAAGCTTAATTATATAATATTGGTTGTGTTTCTCGATTTGAAAGAAAAGAATCAAGTCGGAAACATGTATTAGTAATCTGAAAAATTAGTTTTGAGTTGTTGAACTTATCGGACTTCTATGGGGTCATTTTAAAGTTGTATTGTGGCTGAAATTAGTAGTAATAATTGAATAAGTTGAGGTTAATGTTGTTGATAAATTCTGAAAGGAAGAAGGGGTTAAAAACTATAGTTGTTTAGTCACAAATCGAGATTGCCGCTCGTCGGGATTGTTAAACTGTTTTGAAAGGCTTATTATGAGTATTTGTTGATGTTGTTTGGGATATTGTTGGCTGTTGTAACTTGTGGGAATGTATATAAACAGTGGAGGTTTTGTCCGTTTTATTGTGGAATACAGTATGTCATTCAAATGTGATAAGTTATGGGATTCGTTTGTTACGACGGTATTGTTCATTGCTTGTAGACAAAGGAATTGCATGTTAAGTTAGCTTGAGGATTGAATTGGATATTATGAGGTATGTAAAGTCTTTCTTTATTTACTTTAGCATGACTCTGTGAGTTATGTTACCCTTATAAGGGATTCCAGGGGGCGAGTCTTTGTATACGTACTATACCGACGATTAAGGTCCGTTCACGAGTATAGTTATACGAATGTTAAAATAAATTGTGTTGGTCGCAGTTTCATGTATCCTTAAGGATTAAATAGAGCCTTCCGAAAGGTCCTTGTATTTTATATGTAACAAGATGTCTAGATGTTAATTAAATATTATGCACGAATGGTCATGAATCATAAGAAATATGGTGTTCGTATAATAAGGGATAGCTATACACGAATAGTTCAACAAGGTAGCATAATGTATAGTTTGCAGAAAGATAAGAATCATTCAACTTATAGAATTCCATGACTTCCAATACTTACTTGTTTGTGTTCACAAAACTGATAAAGACCCACGAAGGTAATTACGTTGCTCTCAAGTTAAGTAAGGTGGTTATATATGAGTGTGATGTGAAGAGACGCTATACGCTATCTATGGAGCTGCAAACTAGTGAACATAATAAGTTTTTGCAATAAGAATATAGTTGTATACGGCAAAATCAAAAGGGTCCAATGTCCCATCTTTGAAGCATTTCGGAAGGTCGCCTCAAAGCCTCGAGGCTACAAAGATGCGCTCGAGTCTTCTCCCTTAGATTCCATTGACACCCGGCCTTAAGAGGATATTGGTCGGGGATAGAGTAGAAATGGGAAGTCCCCAAGACGCAGCTAAGTCAGTCAAAGACTAGCCAGGCTATTCTGATCCCTAATCGAGGCGTCACTTCCAGCCGTCCCATCTTCACACCTTTACAACTAACGGATTCCTTACCGTATAAGTTTTCCCCTTTCTATATAAAGGGAATTTTCACTATTTTATAGAGGACATATGATGTTCCAAAGGCTCTACAAAAAATATATGATAACTCTCTCTCTTTCTCTCTAATACACTCTCTCGACATTGTTATTATCTTCATACTTGTTCCACATTCATTGCTTATTTATTGCTTATCATTGGCCATAAAGCACCTCCTTTAATATTATTGCGTCTATTAGCCCTACCCCGATTCCCCCTGATAGCTCGAGCCCGAGCTCGGGACCCGACCTTGAGGCCCCAAATCAACCAGCTCGAGGACCTGAACGACTATCTCTCAGATCGATTACTGCTTTATTTTACCTCGCGTCTCGCTCTTAAACTACACATATATAGCATTAACTGCTCCACAACTAGCATAAAAATAGATCACGTAGAGTCCCATCAACAAATTTAATTGTTATTATCATTTTCATGGTAAATAGTTTGGCGCCTACCGTGGGGCTAAAAATAATAGTGATTATTTTCTTGCTAGTTTCAATACACAACGCAAGTTATCTTTCACACTTCTTCTTATCCAAGATCTTCGATTTCAGGTTAAAATGTCTAGCTCAGTGAACAAAGTTGAGAACAACAACCTCGATTAGCCACGGAGAGAACGGTGTAGCAGTTCCAATTGTCGGCGCGCTACCACTAAACCCCGATAATGTGCCTGGACCAATTACAGCGGACGCGGGTTCGCAAGACACCCAACAGGTCGACGAAACCTCACACGCTGATAGAAGCGTACAATAAGACGAACAACAGAAATCCTAAAAAAAACCCAGCTCGGGAAGAACAGGAAGTTAGATTTCATGTTATCTTTGAAATGTTACAGGCACAACAACTGGCTATCGCCCAGCTGCAAAGCCATCCAAAAACTCCCAGCACCGTAGCACCAGGAACAACTCCCCCAACCGAATAGGTACCAGAGAGACTGAGCAATAATGGTTCGACAACCGACCCTGCTATTGTAAAAATGCTCGAGGATCTTTCCAGAAGGATTGAGTCAGGCGGGAAAATGATAGACGCCAATGACAAGAAGGTGGAAACTTACAACTCGGGGGTCGACCAAATCCCAGGCGCGCCCCTAGTCCTGAAGGCATAGACTCGAGGAAGTTCGTGCAGCGGCCATTCCTGGGGAAAGAAGCTCCTAAACGCATCCCAAAGAAGTTCAGAATGTCAGAACTCCCGAAGTACAATGGGAGCTTAGACCCCAACGAGCACGTTACCGCCTATACGTGCACAGTAAAAGGCAACGACATAAAAGACGACGAGATCGAGTTCGTCTTACTGAAGAAGTTCGGGGAAACACTCTCAAAGGGGGCCATGATGTGGTTCCATAATCTAGCTCCCAACTCCATAGACTCATTCGCCATGCTGGAAGACACCTTCATTAAGGCACACACCAGTGCCATCAAAGTAGCAACAAAGAAATCTGACGTATTCAAGATCAAGCAAAGGGAGAACGAAATGCTGCGAGAGTTCGTGTCTCGCTTTCAAATGGAATCAATGGAACTACCCCCGATCTCCGACAACTGGGTGGTAGGCCTAAATGAGCGGAGTTCTGTGGCCTCATGGCAGTTGAAAGAAAATCTGATCGAGTATCCTGCCATACCCTGGTCAGATGTCCAGAACCGATACTAGTCAAAGATCAGGGTCGAGGATGATCAATTGTGAGCCCCTTCGGCCTTAGTATACCCAAACAGGCTCTTAGCAAAGGTGTCGAAGCCAAACAAAGAAAGGTATTAGCCATACACCGAAGACAGGAGAAACACCCCGAGACGCAACCTGCCTCGCCACAACTGACCGGTCAACTGAGGGCAAAATCCCAGAGGGTTCATTAACAAAGCCGGATTCGACAAAAATACAGGGTCAACAGGGGCACCATGCCTATTAGAATACAATTGCAACGTTGATGTTTCAGACATCGTGTTCGCAATCAGCAAAATCAAGGATACCAGATGGCCCAGGCCTGTACAGTCGGATCCTTCCCAAAGGAACCATAACTTGGTATGCGCATTTCACAACACGCATGGCCACAGAACCGAGGATTGTCACCAGCTACGAGAGAAAGTAGCCAGGTTACCTAGTAAAGGTCATCTCAGAGAATTCTTGAGTGAACGAGCCAAAAATAAGTTCCGAGAAAGAGAGGCAGCCAAGAAGAATGAAGTAAACAAGCCACAACATGTTATCCAGATGATATTAAGGGGGATCAACGCTCCTCAAGAACCCGTGATAAGAAAGACAAAAATATCCATCACCAAAGAAAAGCAAACCCGGGGATACATACTCGAAGATGCCCTCACATTCAGCAAGGAGGACTCCGAGACCCTGTCTCAACCTCATAACGACGCACTGGTAATCTTTTTCCTCATAAATACGTTTTAGATAAAATGTGTGCTGGTGGACCCAGGTAGCTCGACCAACATTATCAGGTCGAAGATAGTAGAGCAGCTCAGACTGCTGGACCAAATCGTGCCCACCAGTCGAGTCCTCAATGGATTTAACATGGCAAGCGAGACAACAAAAGGAGAGATCACTCTCCCGGTCAGTGTGGCTGGCATGACCCAAAATGTCAAATTCCATGTCATCGAAGGAGACATGAGGTACAACGCCTTGTTTGTGCAATCGTGGATACACTGCATGAGAGCGGTACCATCCACCCTTCACCAAATGATGAAATTCCCAACAAAAGATGCGATTAAAATCATCCATGGGGAGAAGCACGCAACAAGGGAAATGTTGGCGGTGCACGACGTGGCACCGGTGCCAATATCTCCACTCTCCAGAGAGCCTAAGGAATATCAAACTAAATCTTCGGCTAAGCCTGATTGAACACAGCAAAGGACCGTACCGAGTCTTCACCACAAATAACAGAGGCGTACCAGAACTCGGAACATTGCCAAACACATCCTGCGATAAGGTATAACCATCTCCCTTTTCAGTTTATATTTTATACTAATCCTTTATACAGGCACTCGATCAAAGCGGTCAAAAACACATGCCAGCCCGAAGACCCTAAGGTTTTAAAGGCATCCGTTGCACTCTTTTCCTTCGATCGAGCTTTTTGTCCCGAAGAGGGTGTTGCTGGTGTCACACCTCCTTTCGGCGCTACCGCACCCCACGAAGGGCGTGGTAAAGGGAGTTTTTCCAATTAAAGGACAATCGAAACGGGATTCGTTTATTAAGAGATTCAGAGTCGCCACTTGAGAGATTTATGGTGTCCCAAGTCACCGGTTTGAATCCCGAATCGAGGAAAAAGTTGACTCTGTATTACAGTCTATGAACCAAAAATTCGGATAAGGAATTCTGTTAACCCGGGAGAAGGTCTTAGGCATTCCCCAGTTCCGTGGTTCTAGCATGGTCGCTCAACTGTTATATTCGGCTTAATATCTGATTTTAAAACATGTTGAACCTATGTATAAATTTTAACTTTTAACCGATTTTATTATTATTATTATTATAAAGAGAATTGCAACGTCGTGAAAACACATCTCGAACCACGTCACATCAATGTACCCGTGGTTATTGACGTATTTCGACTCCGTTGAGATTTGGATTTGGGTCACATAAATGTGCACCCGAGTTTAGGGAGGTAATGTTATTAAAATACGTGCCTAAAGAGTCTAACGCGTTATTATTTTGGGGAAGGCCGTGCAATTCACTAAATGGCCCATCCCGAAGTCTAAATATTTTTAATATATATACATTCATGAGGGCCCCGCAATTTGCGTTTTATTTGGCGAGGCTCGTCTTATTTATTTTAAAAGGATGTCCTAACTAAAATTCGGGAGGGCCATGAACTATAATTACCTAATATGGCACGCCTCAAGCAAGCTACAATATTTATTTTTTTTAATAACTAATTCTGAGATTATTGTAAAATCAATTATTGACCTATTGCGAAGAAAAGATAGGATTTTAGCTAATAACATTTAAATCAATTATATGCAAATCATTATCCAAAGATAAGACATCAATTACAATTAATCATTATAACCTATTTCGTAACCCATTATTCTTCCTAATCTGCATTTTTAAAGCAATAGATGGACTCGCCCATTGTTAATAGCAAAATACCAATAACTCTGTTCTAAATTTTTCAAATCAGATGAGACCAAAAGTGGAATAAATATTCAATATCATATTGAGTCCATTTTCTATAAGCATTGGAATGATGTTCATAAATGACACATCAGGCAATCAAACAGAACGGAGAGTTATTTAATCAACGGGAGAAAAGCAAATCAAGTAATGCAATTCCAATTGAACACAAAATTTTGTCCATAAGGTAACACAAGCAAGCAAGGATCCACTCCAATCTTTTCATTTGAACAGCATCAATGGGAGAGTAGAGGATCTTGACAAATCTGAAAGCACTTGGTTATATACTAGTATCATTTTCAATGGTAAAAGGCTCAAAAGATGCAATTAAATATTTCTTGTAAGCTCCCTCACGTTTTTTGTAGTCAAACCCATGAAAATATTTTGGTTTCACTATTTTAGCACCTCGGGAGCCAAAATGGAATTTAGCTTACAATTTATTAATTAAAGTAATCAAAATTCCAGCAGTATCATGGACATAAAAGCTTAATAGTGCTCAAAATAAATTTATACTTTTCCCTAAGTTTGTGCATTAGTTTAACACATAAAGAGTAATTCAAAGCAGAGCCAAATATACAATCAATCATTGGAGAACATTTTAAACAAATGAATAAACTACTACAACTTTATAAAAATATAACATGCCAAAACAGTGCTTACATGACTTTTTAAAGTTGAATTGATACCTTAGTAGCAATATCTTAAGAATAGCAACATAAAGGCCAAGAATCACCTACAACTACAGACTAAAGAAGCTTGGTAAAATCTTTCTGATTAAGGAATCCAACAGCAAACGTACACTAAAAATGGAGACAGCAAAACGGCACTTCAACAGTGGAGGTCCGATTGAAATGTTAATAGCCATAAGAACCTTGACCGGAGAAACCTTTAGTGTCCTCGAACCCAACAACCTCGACCAAATACTTTCCGGTTTAGTAGGGACTTGAAATTTAGAAATGGAAATCATCAATCTGGACTGATTTTTTTTTAGTCTAAGAGTGCGCTTGAGTTGACCACTTGAACTGAATTACAAAGTGACTTATGAAAAATGCAAAATTTCCATCACTATTTTCGTTTCCTCCCTTCCCTTTCAATTATGACTAAATGAAAATATTATTGAACTACTAAATCAGAACTTTGGCAAACATGAGATAGTTATGAGGAAATTCCGTATTGAAACGAACACATACCAACCAGTTCACTTTCTGTCAAGTATTAAATGCCATACGTTCTAGCTTAACTACACAAGACTCATATATATATGCTTGACATTGAGAAATCAATAAGAAACACATCAATTAGCTCTAACAAAACTGAAACTAAACTAAAGGATTTGAACATGTAGAAGCCATAATTAGAACTCCGGATTTCATTTCACTTCAATATCAAACCTCATGTGATGTGAATCTAGAAATATGTACCTGAAAATAGAAAGGGAAAATTAGGTGAAGAAACAGTAGACAACAGCTGAACAACAGTATCAATGCAATCAGTGAACTCATAGCAGCTTGAAACCCAGACCAAAACTCAACAGAACAATGATCCAATCAACAAAATTAAACCAGCTCTTTCAATACCAAGTTCAATCTACTTTCAATCTCAAATAAAATCAGAACTTGTTTCCATAATAGAAAAGAAAACTTCTAAACAAAGAAGCAATGGAACCATTATTCTCTTTAGTTTCAGCAATTTACTTTCAGAATTTTATCTCTTCAAACTCTCTTTCTATTTCTGAATTTTCAGAATGTCTATCTCCTTTTTTTTTCCAGTATTTTCAGAACTTCTCTTATAGGCATTCCTTTAGTGCCTTTTTCCGCTATCAATCTTATTTGTTATTTAATATTACCCCATTATCCAAGTGCTAATTAATTATAGTTAGTGCATATTTTAACTCCTTAAAATCAAGATTTAGTGAAGTTCCTATTACCTCCATTATCTCCATATTATATACTCTCTAGGTTGACCCCTAAGCTTGTGCTAATTATCCCTTAAACTATCTTGAGAATTACTATTCCTAAAAAACAGACCACAACATGGGTCAGATTGACCCAATGAACAATCAAGCAGGCCCTTAACAACTCTGGACTGGACCTTCCCTGAACCTCAAAGGTTCAGGCATAATCTGGAGTCCCAATAACTCAAAGAGTGCAAACGTTCAAGTCCAAACAATCTACTTACTCGAAATCTGATTTAACCATTCTAAAGATTAACTAATTTTAAATCTAATATTGCATATCAAAAACAGAAACCAAGCCACATTCAGGGGTTCAAAATTTAAAGTCATTCCTAAGATTGAATAACAATATTCACAAGAATATGCACTAAAATCAGATACAATTAACAATTCACCCAAAACCTAATTCACATCTCAAAATTTTAATTACAGAAAAGAAGAAAGATGCTGAAAATTAAAGCGGACTAAACAAAATCAACAATCAATTTGACAATTTAACAGAGAAAAATAAAAGCACACACTGACCAAACAAACATTCGAAAAGAAAAAAAACCAAAGAAAGGAGTAGAAGGAGAATATAGTAGGAGAATCAGAAAGAAAAATAAAATGAAACAACATAAAAATAAGACAGAATTAATCAAAACCCTAAATATTTTTAAATCATTTGATCATGGAGGCAATTAATCAAAGAGGAAAAGAAAAGAAAACTTACTGATGGAAGGTCGAATAAAACAGGACTCTGATTTGAGGCCCGAAATGATGTGAATGTTTGTTCTTCACCAAGAACAAACGAACACATTATCTCGTGCCCCTAATCAACCTCTGAACCAAAGTATTTGAGAAGAACTTGGGCAAATTGAACTTCTAGGGTTCTAAGGCTCGAACTCAGATTTGATATTTAAATATTTCGGGATAGATTTGAGGGAAACCAATGACGAATTAGGTGTGAGGGGGTCAAGGGGGTTCTGTAGTGTTAATTTTGTGGTGGTTTGAGGTGGCGCCGCCACCAGAAGGCTAAGGTGAGTGATGGCGGCTGCTAGGGTTCGTGGCTAAAAATGAAGATTCGAACTGTTACAGGGGCGTTCGAAGGAATTGGAGGAGGGATTTAGGAAGATGGGGTTGAGGTGGTTGTCTGTTGTAATTTTCAGGCGGATTGGGGTCGGCGCCGCCATCGGAGAAGGGGGGATTTGGGGGCGGCGGGCTAGGGTTCCTCGTCTCTGATGAGACGAGGTTGAGAGAGATGAGGAGGGGGGGTTGTGAGGGGGCTGGGGTAGCGTTAGGGTATTTATACGGGGTGGGGAGGTTAATTGTGGATCGTTGGATCGTTTACAATCAACGATCAGGATTGAAGGGGAGATCTGAACGTCGCCGTTTGGTTTAGTATGGGGACTGGGTAGGTTCAAGGAAAACGGGTCGGGTTATTGGGTGAGGTCTTGGACCATTGGATGAGGAGGGATGAACGGTCGAGATTCGCTGGTCTTGAAATGACGTCGTTTGATTCGCCTTTGAGAGCTGAAGGTTTGGACCGGGTTGGGATTGATTTTGGGCTTGTTTGGAGTGGGTTTGGATGGGTAATTGGTTTGGGCTGGGGAGTTTGGCCCAAATTTTCCTCTTCTATTTATGTCCCAAACTATTTTTTAAAAATTAAAACCTAAAAATCCTAAATCATTTAGTAAAACCAAAATTAACTTAAAATGCTAAAAACATAGTTATCACACAACATTAAAATAAAGAAAGTCACACAATTTGACATAAAATATGAAAATGCGAAGTATATTATTTTTGTGATTTTTCATTTTTGTAAAGAACACTTAATTACCCCTAATTGTAAAATTAAATCCTAGAATGCAAATGCAACATATTTTTGTATTTTTATTAATTAAAACAAATAAACATGCACATACAAACGCAAACAATTACTAAAAATATCACGAAAAATTCACAAAAATGCACACCATAGAATAGACTATTTTTGTTTTGATTTCTGTGGGAGTAGTTCATATGGGGCAAAAATCACGTGCTCACAGCTGTCCCTCTTTGCCCGTAAACACGAAGAGTTTTCATGCAAAGACAAAGTGAGCGTATACGAGCGAGTTTTGCCCGTTTGAATACTCTACGTGAAGTATTTTTTGAAACGATTTGACCGAACCTTTGCTTCAAAAGGTTTCCTACATATCCCGGGCTAAACGGGAATCAGGTCAATATAGTTCGGGAAGTTTTGGTAGCTGGGACTACCATGGGACTATGATTTGCTGTTACTGCTGTTGATACTGCTTGTCGACCTCCTTATTACACCAGGCTAAAACGAAAAATAAGAAGCTACACTAAACTAGTCTATGAATTACAAAACCTTTATCTAAATTTTCAGGCTTGTTCTTATCGCCTTGTTTTCTTGTCGGCTTGCTTCATCTGATGTTTCTTTATTTCTGTCTTGACATTGTCAACCTTTCTTGATTGCCGAACTTGATCTTATGCTGGGGATCTTGCTGTAATCCTCCGCTTTACTGACTTCAACTTGAAACAACTTCAATCTTCAAACTTGAAAAGTAACACCTCCGTTCTACGGGCGGGCTCCCGACTTCAATCTTCAAACTTGAAAAGTAACACCTCCGTTCTACGGGCGGGCTCCCGACTTCAATCTTCAAACTTGAAAAGTAACACCTCCGTTCTACGGGTGGGCTCCCGACTTCAACAGTTTAAAGGTAACACCTCCATTTTACAGGCGGGCTCCTGACTTCAACAACTTAAAATGATAACGCCTCCGTTCTGCGGACAGGCTCCCGACTTCGACAACTTAAAAGTAAAACCTTTGTTCTACGGGCGGGCTCCCGAATGCAACAACTGAAAAGTAACACCTCCGTTCTACAGGCGGGCTCCCGAATGCAACAACTGAAAAGTAACACCTCCGTTCTACAGGCGGGCTCCCGAATGCAACAACTTAAAAGTATCACCTTCGTTCTATGGGCGGGCTCCCGATTTTGATAACTTCAAATATAACAACCTCCGTTCTACAGGCAGGCTCCTGACTTCAATTGTAACATTAAAATAAATACCTCCATTCTCCAGGCGGGCTCCTGACTTCAGCGACTTAGAAGTAACACCTCTGTTCTACGGGCGGGCTCCCGACTGCAACAACTGAAAAGTAACACCTCCGTTCTACGGGTGGGATCCCGAATGCAACAACTTAAAAGTATCACCTCCGTTCTACGGGCGGGCTCCCGACTGCAACAACTGAAAAGTAACACCTCCGTTCTACGGGTGGGATCCCGAATGCAACAACTTAAAAGTATCACCTCCGTTCTACGGGCGGGCTCCCGACTGCAACAACTGAAAAGTAACACCTCCGTTCTACGGGTGGGATCCCGAATGCAACAACTTAAAAGTATCACCTCCGTTCTACGGGCGGGCTCCCGACTGCAACAACTGAAAAGTAACACCTCCGTTCTACGGGTGGGATCCCGAATGCAACAACTTAAAAGTATCACCTCCGTTCTACGGGCGGGCTCCCGACTGCAACAACTGAAAAGTAACACCTCCGTTCTACGGGTGGGATCCCGAATGCAACAACTTAAAAGTATCACCTCCGTTCTACGGGCGGGCTCCCGACTGCAACAACTGAAAAGTAACACCTCCGTTCTACGGGTGGGATCCCGAATGCAACAACTTAAAAGTATCACCTCCGTTCTACGGGCGGGCTCCCGACTGCAACAACTGAAAAGTAACACCTCCGTTCTACGGGTGGGATCCCGAATGCAACAACTTAAAAGTATCACCTCCGTTCTACGGGCGGGCTCCCGACTGCAACAACTGAAAAGTAACACCTCCGTTCTACGGGTGGGATCCCGAATGCAACAACTTAAAAGTATCACCTCCGTTCTACGGGCGGGCTCCCGACTGCAACAACTGAAAAGTAACACCTCCGTTCTACGGGTGGGATCCCGAATGCAACAACTTAAAAGTATCACCTCCGTTCTACGGGCGGGCTCCCGACTGCAACAACTGAAAAGTAACACCTCCGTTCTACGGGTGGGATCCCGAATGCAACAACTTAAAAGTATCACCTCCGTTCTACGGGCGGGCTCCCGACTGCAACAACTGAAAAGTAACACCTCCGTTCTACGGGTGGGATCCCGAATGCAACAACTTAAAAGTATCACCTCCGTTCTACGGGCGGGCTCCCGACTGCAACAACTGAAAAGTAACACCTCCGTTCTACGGGTGGGATCCCGAATGCAACAACTTAAAAGTATCACCTCCGTTCTACGGGCGGGCTCCCGACTGCAACAACTGAAAAGTAACACCTCCGTTCTACGGGTGGGATCCCGAATGCAACAACTTAAAAGTATCACCTCCGTTCTACGGGCGGGCTCCCGACTGCAACAACTGAAAAGTAACACCTCCGTTCTACGGGTGGGATCCCGAATGCAACAACTTAAAAGTATCACCTCCGTTCTACGGGCGGGCTCCCGACTGCAACAACTGAAAAGTAACACCTCCGTTCTACGGGTGGGATCCCGAATGCAACAACTTAAAAGTATCACCTCCGTTCTACGGGCGGGCTCCCGACTGCAACAACTGAAAAGTAACACCTCCGTTCTACGGGTGGGATCCCGAATGCAACAACTTAAAAGTATCACCTCCGTTCTACGGGCGGGCTCCCGATTTTGATAACTTCAAATATAATATCCTCCGTTCTACAGGCGGGCTCCTGACTTCAATTGTAACTTTAAAATAAATACCTCCATTCTCCAGGCGGGCTCCTGACTTCAGCGACTTAGAAGTAACACCTCTGTTCTACGGGCAGGCTCGCGAATGCAACAACTGAAAAATAACACCTCCGTTCTACGGGCGGGCTCCCGATTGCAACAACTTAAAAGTATCACCTCCGTTCTACGGGCGGGCTCCCGATTTTGATAACTTCAAATATAACAACCTCCATTCTACAGGGGCGCTCCTGACTTTAATTGTAACTTTAAAATAAATACCTCCATTCTCCAGGCGGGCTCCTGACTTCAACATCAATTTAAAGATAATACGGCCTTCATTCTCTAGGCGGGCTCCTAAGTTCATCAATAATTCAAAGATAATCCAGCCTCCATTCTCCAGGCGGGCTCCTGACTTCAACAACAACTTAAAAGTAGCACCTCCGTTCTCCAGGTGGGCTCCTGACTTCAACTGCAACTTTAAAATAAACAACTCCATTCTCCAGGCGGGCTCCTGACTTTAACTGTAACTTTAAAATAAATACCTCCATTCTCCAGGCGGGCTCCTGACTTCAACAACTGAAAAATAACACCTCCGTTCTACGAGCGGGCTCCCGACTTCAATAGCTTAAAGGTAACACCTCCGTTTTATAGGCGGGCTCCTGACTTCAACAACTTAAAATCAACACCTCCGTTCTACGGGCGGGCTCCCGACTTCTACTTTTGAAATTGTGTTTATTGGCATTGTTCTTTCCTTGCCTCTTCACACCTTTATTCCTTAGAACTTCCTTCGAAATTGCTTTCCTTTATAACTTGCATTGATTTCCTCGTTCCTCCGAGAAAATTTTCAACAATGGCAGAAAATTTTCTGCCCCAGTTTTGGTGATCTTCTTTGTGGCATGCCTTTCTGCCGTCAATTAACATTTCCATTTCCTGCTTCAAATCAAAGAAAATTTTTTTAGTTTAAAACATGGTGAGTGGTCGTGCCACTCCTGCCGGGGATAGTTTTTCCCTGCTCTGTGTTTCCAAAACTTGTTGGGGGATGATGTTATTTGCTGGGGATGATATTTCCTTTTCTTCCTTCCCTACTTTGTTTTGTCCGATCCTCTTGGAGCTTGGTCCAAAATCTGTCAGGGATTCTCCTGCATCCAGATGATCTGCTGGGGATCCTCTTGGAATTTGGTCCACAATTTTCTCAACTTGTTGTTTTTCTGTTCTAGACCAATTCACCACTTGGTCTTGTAACAAACTTCTTTTTATTTCATCGCCTTATCGTTTGCCTGTCTTATTCACATTTTGCTTTGACCTTTTGGCGACTGGTAGTGAGCTCTGAAAAATCCTTCTAAAAAATAAACTGCTGGAGAAAAAATCTTTAAACGAAGAAAAAGTAATGACTTCAAAAAGATAGAAAAGATCTTTCTGAACAAATGCTGGGAAAAAGAAAAGAAAAAGGACTTATCTGAACGGTATAACTGATTCCAATGATCATGTCGTGCACTCCAGATTAATCAACCCAGTCTATTTGTATCAATCAATCTTTCCGACGTCCTCATTTTGCTGGGGATAAACATGCACCCAATCTTTGCCGAATGCGGATTCTTTCCGCCACTCCTATATTGTCGCCTCATAGTGCCTTTCAAGGGGTTTTCACTAATAAGACTCTCTCATTTCTTTCGACTCCCGTCGCCTTATGGTGCCTGTGAAGGTTTTCACCGATAAGACTCTCTCATTTTATTTTTTTTTCTCTGCTGGGGATTGGAGTGTTACCGATAAGATTCTCTCCATTGGGGATTCTTTTGGTTATTAATTCCTTCAGCTCGTGGTCCTCATTCAATCGGAGATCAGTGTGTTATTCTCGGCTTTCATTTGCCTGGCTTGGCATCTCTCGGATACTGATCGAGAGGTCTTTTGGACATCAACATGGTTTTTGTGCGGGGATTAAAGAAAAGGATATCAAAATTCGAAACAACTTCGATGGGTAAACATTACAACTCTTGGAATCAAACTTTTCCCGAAAGATTTTTAAAACATAATTTCTGCCCCAGTTTTTCTTGCTTGGGGGATTTTTTGATTTTTATTACATTTTGACCGAGCCTTGAGGCGCCTACGTATCCTCTTTGAGGAATCAGGTCGAACGTAGTTCATTCGATTCCTTTGTTTTTCTTGTGACTTTCCTTTGTTTTTTGTTATAATAATTATTATTATTATTTTTTCAATATATATATATATATATATATAT
>MU702539.1:0-19244 GCA_026770625.1 Nicotiana glauca | reverse complement strand
GGGGTAGCGTTAGGGTATTTATACGGGGTGGAGAGGTTAATTATGGATCGTTGGATCATTTACAATCAATGATCAGGATTGAAGGGGAGATCTGAACGTCGTCGTTTGGTTTAGTATGGGGACTGGGTCGGTTCAAGGAAAACGGGTTGGGTTATTGGGTGAGGTCTTGGACCATTGGATGAGGAGGGATGAAAGGTCGAGATTCGCTGGTCTTCAAACGACGTCGTTTGATTCGTCTTTGAGAGCTGAAGGTTTGGACCGGGTTGGGGTTGATTTTGGGCTTGTTTGGGGTGGGTTTGGACGGGTAATTGGTTCGGGCTAGGGATTTTGGCCCAAATTTTCCTCTTCTATTTATGTCCCAAACTATTTTTCAAAAATTAAAACCTAAAAATCCTAAATCATATTGTAAAACCAAAATTAACTTAAAATGCTAAAAACATAGTTATCACACAACATGAAAATAAAGAAAGTCACACAATTTGACATAAAATATAAAAATGCGAAGTATATTATTTTTGTAATTTTTTATTTTTATAAACAACACTTAATTACCCCTAATTGTAAAATTAAATCCTAGAATGAAAATGCAACATATTTTTGTATTTTTATTAATTAAAACAAATAAACATGCACATACAAACGCAAACAATTACTAAAAATATCACGAAAAATTCACAAAAATGCACACCATAGAACAGACAATTTTTGTTTTGATTTCTGTGGGAGTAGTTCGTATGGGGCAAAAATCACGTACTCACAGCTGGCAAGGTTTTTAACGAGGCAACACCTATATGCTACATAAGGGGAATCCAATAGGTCCTCAAGATTTCTTTCGCTATCAAGAACAAGCACCGAAGGACGCCCTTTCGGAAGATCGTCCGCCGGAAGAGCCAAGAAATGCCAAATAGGATCTCGATAAGAAAATGAAGTACCTGACCAAACGGTCGAATGAACCATGCCCGCACAACCGCGCCTGCACAACCGCGCCACGGTGGCGGAGGCACATGTACTAGTGTCAAATAAAAAAAGAATGCGTTTTGCCAACATGATTTATGCTCCAAGGAAAACCTAATATTTTTCGCTAGAACGATTCCTCCATCAAAAAACGTCCCGAATACTCGGAGACTGGCATCGATAATTCGACACCCGTATGACCTCAGGGATAAAACTCCAAACTAATAAGCCATAACCAAGGCAGCACAAAAATCATTAGCTATCTCCAAAAAAGAAAGCATCCTGAATACTCAAAGACTAGCGCCAAAGAACTCAGCATATGCACGACCTCAGGGTCGGAATCTCCAAAGTCGTAAGACTCAATGAGGCAATTTCGAGCTTACAAGTAGCGACTCTCAAGCCAAAAATAAACTCGATAACTCAGAGACTGTCGCCAATCGCCATTCAGCAAAAAACCCGAATCCATAAAATCCCAAGCGGGCAGACTCGATCTTGTAAAACTTACACAAAGCAACAACATAAACTGTAAGACCTTCAATCAACGCATGAATCATACTTGTACCAAGTATCAACAAAAACTGTAAGACCTCAAAAGTCATGAAAGTTTTGTAAGACCTTATTACAGGCATAAAATCAATCTCAAAGTTCAGGCTATATATCGAATTTGTAAGACCCCTAAAATGGCATATAGACACCCAAACTACTATACTCGGGACCAAAAAATGGCTCGAGCCAAACATAAATGACTATGGTAATATTGCTGAACCAGCCAAACTAACATGACTCGGGGACGCCCGACTATCGCTACAAAATCATAGGCCATTACTTCGAATCTACTTCGAAAAGAACCGGCTAAACAGGCTAACTTCAACAGGAAAAAGAGCTTCGACCATGTCAGCTTCAAATCATAAGGCTTCGAGCTACTCAGCCTATGAGCCAAACCTTATGAGGTGCTCGAACATCGCTGCAAATGACTAGAAATTGAAGTTCTTCTCGAACCGACGATAGGTCAGGCAAAATCTTAGCAAAAGTCCTTAACGAGAGGAAAATAAAGCCTACATATGCCAAAGGGCAAAGCGTAAGAACCATTATTTCCAACCTAACGAGCCTCAGGGCCACACACATATGCCTAAGGGTAAATCGTAAGAGCAATTGTTGCCAGCCTAATGAGCCTCAGGGCCATACATATATGCCTAAGGGCAAAGTGTAAGAGCCATTATCGCTAGCCTAATGAGCCTCAGGGCCACACACGGCTAAGGGCGAAGTGTAAGAGTTGTTGTCGCCAGCTTACATAAAAGATCACTTTGATCGAAGCCGTAAGAGCCAAAAGAGTTAAAACGTAAGGGCCACCGTCGCTGGACCATGCGGACATAAAAAGCTTGAGGGATATATTAGCTTGAGTCGAAACCCGATTCGGAGACTCTACCCGAAATAGTTGGACAAAAGCATAAGTGCTCAAATGCCTGCTAACAGCAAAAATCGCACTGACTAGGTGAGTAAGAGCCCCCGGGCCTGCCTAATGAGCCTTAGGGCAGAATCACGGATCTGAAAATTCTCGCTGACTCTGAAACCAATCCACCTGGCCATAAGACAAACAAAAACGGGTATAGAATAACAAAAAAGCCGTAAAAGGTTTTTCTTTTCAGGTATATATATGGAAAAATACATTCTCCATCTACAAATATGCTCTAAAAAGGTACTACATACGGGATGGCGAGGTCCACACCCGCCCCCTAGATCTATGGCCTATCAGCTTCATCTTCACTCTCCTCATCATCGGAAATGAGTAATCGAGCATCACACTCGTCTGCCCTCGCTCGCGCCAACTCTTCCGAGAGAACAAAACCCCTGACACCGATTTCCTCAAGAACCTTTCTCTGAGATTTGAAACGTGCATATTCTTCGATCTTCTCTCCACGATCAAGGACCCTCTTCAACTCGGCTTGGGCATCGGTAGCATCCTTCAAATGAAGCGCCATCTACTAACCGGCCTTAGTACAATTCAGTACCGCTTCGGTCCGGTATAAACGATCCCAGCACTAACTTCGAAAGTACGGATTCAAGCTTCGTGATCATATCCGCTTGAACTCAAGCATTGCCACGAGCTAAGTAGAGTTGGACCCCGAGGGCCGAAAGTCTAGCCGATGCATCTTTCTCCTCTGAGGCTTGAACCTGCGCCCGAGCTCTCAACTCGATACAGTCATTTCTCATTCGATTAGCCTTGCCCCTAAGAAACTCCAAGGCCTTCATTTTTTCTGTAGTTGAGGTAGGCGAAGAGTTAACCTTAGAAGTTACAAAAGCGAAATGCATACTCAACCAGGACGAGAAGTTACCTACTCCATCAAATAGCTCTCATAATTCAAGCTCCGATACACCTTCGCCAGTATGCCAAATCGGTTTCCCTCTCCTCACAAAGGAGCATAAGGGATCTACACTCATCCAGAGCTTTTCGAAGCGTAGCTCCATAACAGAGCAGCTCGAACCTAAGCCTGTCGAAGGCCTACAAAATGAAAAACTCGGTAAGAAAGGGAAGACACAGATTCAGGAGGCCTATGATGAAGCTCACCTCAAAGTGAAGTCGGAATACTTCCTCGAAGGTCGGGCACATATCTGTTGATCTAGCCTCCTCGGCCCCGGAAGAATCAACCCGATTGAAACACAATCGTTCGGAGGAGCCATCTTTCTAGAACCGGTAACCTCGGGTGAGACGAGCTCGGGAGATGTTTCCGTCTTAATGGCCCAACCCCGTTTGGCCTTGCCATGAGGGACATCACCCTGCAAGTGCATTTCCAGCTTATCATTGTCATACTTTGGCTCGAACACCGACAAACCCTCTTCCTCTCTAGAAGGGCACAACCTCGTCTTCGGAGACTCTCTGATACCTGCGACAACAAGATTAGTACATAAAAAGGAAGAATGTCTCTCCAAATGAACAAGGGACAAGGGAAAGCAATATACACATGCACCATGATATTTTGCTTCCCATCTACCTCGAGATGCAGCTTGCCACCTTCGCTCGTCACAAGACGAGTGGATCGCCAGCTTCCGGACCCAACCAAGCAGATCAGGAACCTTGCCCGGCGCCCATGAAATTGCTGCAGAAAAGAAGGAAACATGATTACAAGATTAGCTTTCAACATAAACAAATATGAGAAAGCATGAGACGCTTCACTCACACATATAGTTCCATTATTCAGGTAATAGAATTAGCTCCACAAGGATAACATCGGCCGTCCGGACCTGGACGAACTGACTAGCCCACTCCTAATCTACGCCTTCATCATCATCATCAACAACAAAAGGCATGGACGCATAACACCTCAAAGTTAGCAGACCTCGATGGTGAAATGGTCAGTACAGCCTGAAGAGATGGTTGAGCGTGAATTCAAGCCCCACCTTCTCCGCGAAAAACCTCATCATTATCACAATTTTCCAAAACGATGGGTATACCTGCACCAAGGTAGCCCTATACTTTACACAAAAGTCGAGCACGACCTTGTCGAGAGGTCCCAGTGTGAAAGGATATGTATATACATTCAGGAACCCATTGGCAGGGTCAGCGATACCCTCATCCGAGGAAATCACCTGTAGCACTACCTCCTTTCCCCATACGTAGTCTCACCTCACCAATTGAAGGTGCTCCTCCCTTATCAAAGACGTAGTCTTCAAGATAAACTCCCGCGGGTCCTGATCACTGAGAGCGGAACTCTCCCCTCTCTGAATGGCAGACCCCGAAGCATCGGTCATAGCTATGGAAACACTAAAGGAACTAAAGTAGGAACCTGCACAAACACTCTGGTTCTAAGGTAACAAAGGGCTCGATGCCGAAATGGAAGGAAATATCTAAAAACAAGGATCTCCCAAGAGGCGGAAGCGACCCCATATATATGTAGAAACAATAATGGCCCGCCTGCCCGATATATACCCCAGGAGGCCAATGACTTTGATTGACAGCCTCGAGATAGTACTCGACCTCGAGCACCTCCAACAACATGAAGCTAGGCTTTAAGAAGCCAACAAACTCCATCTCCAGTCCTGAGGTGGTACTCGACCTCGAGGACCTCCATCAACGTGAAGCTAGGCATTAAGAAGCCAACAAACACCATCTCCAGTCCCGAGGTGGTAATCGACCTCGAGGACCTCCATCAATATGAAGTTAGGCTCCATAAAACCCCCAACACCATTATGGGCCCCGAGATAGTAGTCGAACTTGAAGGGTACCCCGAGAAGAGGAATAGGTAATCGAGCTCTGCCCATAGAGGCTCGACCTCAGGACACCGCCTAAATATGGGTAACCCATCATCTTGGTCCTATCTACAACATCTTAAAAAGGTCATACATACCAAGTTCAAACCAAATCTCCAGGTGCCCAAAGCCAACCATCACTTAGACACCGCCCTCAAGAACTTCAAGTCTCAAAGTATTGTCTCCATATGACTCGAGGGTCTCAACGACCCAGGTCTATCAGACCACTTCAAGCTTGGATCGAGGAGCAACAGTGGGCTCAGAAAGGAGCCATTCTATCAACCAAAAGTTGAGAAGTATACTTGCATTCGAGTCAGATATTGATAATCGTCAACGGAGGCATACATTCAGGATCCCCACAAAATATAAAAGAATATGGCAAACATCAAAGGCGGAAGTCAAAAAAATATCTTTACATTTATGGAAATTTGTTTACAATGGCCCTTGAGAGGTCCTTACATATGATTACAAAAGGTTAAAAAGGGTTCCTACACAGAATCAAAAAGCAAAAAAGGGGATACGTAGCGAAAGATCGAAAACCTAGATTGTTCTCAAAGGTGCAACTTTGGCGACAGCATCTCCGGGTATCATCCCCTAGGGCACATGACCTCAAAGACAATATCTTTGAAAGCACCATCCCCTTGAAGCCTCACCTCGACCCCCTAGAATGGCATCTACAAAAGGGACGATGTAGAAGGGGAAAGCGATGGAGAAGAGCAAATTGACAGAGGGGAAGCCGAAAGGAACGAAGAAGTGGCTGGGTGAAAAATCTGGCTGGCGCGAATTCCGCCAGCACCATTATTGTAGGGCCACTTCTTAAGGACGTTGCCCCTGCACGGAATGCAACAGTTAGTAGATGAGAGCCACCACACCCCAAGGAATCTAAAAGGGATAAAATGGACCGACCTGGGGTAGGAGGGTAAGCAGTGGAGTATAGTCGAGTGCCCTCATGAGCAGTAGTGTAGAGTCCGACATCCATCTAGACCGGAAGAAGTCGTTCGTCCTTGTATCTTTGTCTTGGGACAACAACAACAATGATGGCGAAATAATAAAATCTTGCTCAAAAATAAAGTTCAGGGGGTAAACCTTGGCATGACCGACATAAGCTCGGACAGATGATCGCAAAGCCATGAACCTCAATCACGGTGAAAGACGGTTAAGGATGGAAAGAAGGAAAGATGTGGAAAATATAGGAAGGAACTTGGGTGAAATATTAATCCCAAGGGGCTCCCATTTATAGGAAAAGTTGAGGGAAGTTAACCAAGGGCGCCATTATAATCCTCGAAAAGCGTAACAGCAAGCACTTTTAATACATCCCAGGGAGCTGAATTCACAGCGACATTATGATTTTGGAAGACAAAACACCACAAAGCTTTGAACAACCCTGGAAAGGCAAAACGATGAAATGTTTTTGGTTATCATAACGGCTTATGTCACATGCTGCGTTGTCAGTATGAAGTCATCATAGAGAGCCCGGAGAGACGGGCATCAAATTCTTTTCCTATCACTTCGATCTAGGAAACGCAGAGACTATCTGTATATGGCAAAATTGGAGGGTCCAATTTCCCGTCATTGAAGCATTTTGGAAAGTTGTCTCGAAGCCACGAGGCTACAAACATGCGCTCTTCTCCCTCAGAGCCCATCGACACCCGGCCTTAAGAGTATATTGGTCGGGGCTAGAGTAAAAATGGGAAGTCCCCAAGACGCGGCTAAGTCTGGCAAAGCCTAGCCAGGCTATTCTAAATCCTAATCGGAGCGTCACTTACAGCCGTCCCATCTTCACACCTTTATAGCAAACGGATTCCTTACCGTATAAGTTTTCCATTCTATATAAAGGGGGTTTTCACTATTTTATAGAGGACGGATGTTGTACCAAAGGCTCTACATGAAATATATGATAACTTTCTCTCTTTCTCTCTAATTCACTCTCTCGACATTGTTATTATCTTCATACTTGTTCCACATTCATTGCTTATTTATTGCTTATCATTGGCCATAAAGAGACTCCTTTAATATTATTGTGTCTATTAGCCCTTACCTGATTCCCCATGATAGCTCGCGCCCGAGCTCGGGACCCGACCTCGAGGCCCCAAATCGACCAGCTCGAGGCCCTAAATAGCTATTTGTCAGATCGATTACTGCTTCATTTTAGGTTGCATCTCGCTCTTAAACTACATACATATAGCATCAACTGCTCCACAACTAACATAAAAATAGATCATTTATTTTTAGAGTCCCATCAACAAATTTAGTTATTATTACCATTTTCACGGTAAACAATAGTCGTATAGAGCGTAACTCCCACAACTCCTGTTTCATATTAATGTATCGATATGTATATGTTTAACTAGTAGCCTCACAATATAAGTATATTACAATCTATAAGTAGATAGAACCATGTAATCCAAGAAATGAGTCGTGATATGAATTAAGGATAAAAGTGGGATTCCGGAATAGTTACCACATTCTTAACGGGTAAATAATATAGAATATGAAGGACGATGTAACATGCGTCTAAGGAACAAGGATTAGTTATTGTAATGAGTTACTCACGAACTTATATGTTTATGAATAAGAGTTTATCTATTAATGCTTGAATGATGTCTGCATGAGTGATATGGAATAAGTATGTATAAGACATGATCTCTACAGATGGTCTATGAAAGTGTAGGTGTACAACGAATCTCTGTGGATGGTCTATGAATGCATAGGTGTATAATGAAGGTTGGTTATGGACGGTCTCAGTTGCACGCATCCAGACCCGATCATGATGGCGCATCTCATGAAGACAAGGCCAGCCGACACAATTCCCAAATTCAGTTTTAACAGATAAATAAATCAATTTAAGTCATTTATAAGGATAAATCCCCAACAAGTACAGATTTAACGAAAGAAAATAAGTGCAGAAATGAATACTGCCTGGCATCAGGGTGTCACAAGTCATGAGCATCTACTAAGGTCTAAAATACATGACATTCTGGAAAATATACTAGAATAATCTAATGACATCAAGAGGGAGTAAAGTTGTGCTGCGGACGTCGGGCAGCTACTTCGCTAAAACTCCAACGACTCTGCCTCAGTTCAGCCAATACCCACTAACCGGTGTTAAAATACCCAAATCTGCATAGAAGATGTAGGGAGTAAAGTAAGTACTCCAACTCAGTGAGTGATAACCATAACTAAAGTCTGAGTGGTAAGAAATCACGAAAAGTGCATCAACATGCTGTATACAAGCGGTTCAAAAACCAGTAAGAAAGCAATGAAGCTGTAAATCCCTTAAAACATCTTAGCTCAGTTTAAACTTCTTTGAAAATGACTTTTTTAACATTTACACAAATGAATACAGAACAACTAGTGCAGATAAGCACAGAAATCCGCCCATCGGGCACAAACACACAATTAAACAGGTAAATGGCATGTAAATATGAAAGATAAACACATAAAGGTTCGCCCCTCGGGCACAATGTCAACAACTCTGCCCCTCGGGCAATATCTCAGAACAATACCAGCCCCTCGGGCAATCACATAGAACAATACCAGCACCTTGGGCAAACACATAGAACAATACCAGCCCCTCGGGCTATATCTCACATCACAATGTGTACCCACGCTCACTAGGGGTGTGCAGACTCCTAGAGGGGCCCCTTAAGGCCCAAGCGCAATATCAAGCCATCTCGTGGCATCACAAACAAGCTCTCGGCCTCATATCAATATCAAGCCACCTCGTGGCGTACAATCTCAAGCCCTCGACCTCATAATCAAAATCAGTGTATCACCGCTGTGGCGTGCAGCCCAACCCAAAAGATATCCTCACAACACAGTCCCTCGGCCTTACTCAGTCAAAAATCATATAAGCCTCTCGGGCAACAGTAAAATAGTGTTTCTCAGTCCAAAACATCATTTAAATATCATTTGAGAATTAAAATTGAGTGAACGTGGCTGAGTTTTGAAAACAGTGGAAAATAACATGATTGAGTTCAAGTATAAAGTCAAAACACTGAGGAAATATTAACAAAAATCCCCGAAGGGTTCAAATAGCTGGCACGAAGCCCAAATATGGCATTCAGCCCAAATAATGATGATAATAAATATATTTCAGTCAAATACATGGTAAAATTATCAATTGGGACGGACCAACTCACAGTCCCCAATAGTGCACGACCCCACACTCGTCATCAAGCGTGTGCCTCACCTCAATATAGCACTACGATGTGCAATCCGGGATTTCAAACCCTCAGAACATCATTTACAATCATTACTCACCTCGATCCGGTCCAAGCTCTAGCCCGCGATGCCTTTGCCCGTACGAATCGACCTCCAGACGCTCTAAATCTAGCCACAATTAGTATATAATCATTAAAATATGCTAAGGGAATGAAGCCCACTCGAAAATATCCAATTCACATAAAAAATCCCAAAATTGCTCAAACCCGACCCCTGATCCCACGTTTCGAAATCCAACAAAAGTCATATCAATAGAATCCTCGTCCTCATATGAGTCCATACATACCAAGAACATCAAAATCGAACCTCAATTGCTCCTTCATATTCCCAATTTACACTCTCCAAAGTCAAGCCCTAATTTCCCAATTCTAGGCTTTGATTTCCACATATTTCATGATTAAACAAGTAAGAATCAACATAAGATCGAGTATTGAGTTTACAAATCTTACCTCCAGGTGTTATATCTTGAATACCTCTTCAAATCCTCTCAAAAAGCTCCAAAGTAGCCCAAAAATGGTGAAAGATAGCTTCAAAATCGTGGACAATGTCTATTTAAACATTCTACCCAGGCATCAAAAACCTTCTTCGCGAACGCGGTCAGAGCCTCGCGTTCGGAAGCACAAAAATCCGCTGACCAAAATTCTTTCTTCACGATCGCGTCTTGCCACTCGCGAACGCGATGCTTCCACAGAATAAACCTTCGCAATCGTGTAACATTTCTCGCGAACACGATGAATAAACACCCTGAAGTTCAGTTGCCCAATTCCTCTTACGCGAACGCGGTCCACTTCACGCGAACGCGATGAACAATCACACAGCCCTTTGCGAACGTAGAGCCTGCCTCGCGAACGCTAAATTCCAGCCTTCACCAGCTAACTCTTCATGAACGCAAGGGCCTACTCGCGAACGCGAAGGCCATTTTCTCTGCAACACTAAACCCGCAAATCTGCAACTCCAAACTCCATGAAATGGTCCGATTGACCACCCGAAACTCACCCGAGGCCCTTGGGACCTCAACCAAATATGCCAACATATGCCATAACATTATTCAAACTTGTAACAATCCTCAAAACATCTCAAACAACATCAAATCAACCAAAATACTACGGATTCAAGCAAAACTTTCTAAGATCTTCCGAATTCCGCCACATCCGAATGACCTAAAATTTTGCACACACATCCCAAATGACACAACGGAACTACTGAAACTTCCGAAATTCCATTCCGACCTCTATAACAAAATCTTTCCTATCAACCGAAAAACGCCGAAATCTCAATTTCGCCAATTCAAGCCTAAACCTTCCACAGACTTCCAAAATGCATTCTGATCATGCTCCTAAGTCCCAAATTACCTAACAGAGCTAACCAAATCATAAAAATTTCGATCTGAGATCATATACAAATAAGTCAAATCTTGGTCAAACCTTTCAAATTTTAAGCTTTAGACTGAGAACTGTTCTTCCAAATTCATTCTGATTAACCTGAAACCAAAACCAATAATTTACATAAGTCATAATAAACCACACGGGGCAATTCATGCCCGAGAATTGACGGTCAAAGTGCAAAAGCTCAAAACGACCGGTCGGGTCGTTATAGATTGCTTGCCAACACAGCATATTCCCAATTACAGTTATACAGTACGAGTTGTGGCCACATTTTCACATGATAGTTACAAAAAGAATAAGTTCTGCCATGTCAGCCTATGTATGTTCTAGTTTTTGTCGAACGATCATGAATTACAAAGTGGTTTGCTCGAGCCAGTGCGACACCAGGTGCTAGCCACGCTTTCCCAAGTTGGGGCGTGACAAAATAATATCAGAGCAGGTTGTGTCTTAGGAGCCTACAAAGCCATGTGGTAGAGTATCACTTATGGGTATATTGCGCGCCACACTTATAACTGAGAGGCTACAGGGCGTTTAGGAAATGTACCCTTCTTTTGTTTCCATATCGTGCCATAGAGCTAATTCATAAGAAGTCAGTATGAAACCTATGCCATATTGTGTATCCACGAGAGATGCAAGTGTTATAGTAGAGATTTAAGGTGTGGATGTAAATTCCACCTATATGGAAGGGAGGTTATGAAAGCGACAGGAGATGCGATGCAAAATTTAAAGGTAAGTAAAGTAAAAGTGAAGAAGGTATGAGATACTCAAGTTCATAAGGTTATGAATAGTCCAGACTTCAGTTAGAGGGGTAGAAGAGTTGTAGTTCAGTATCCAAAAATGATAATTGCATCCTCAGTGGCATATATTCCAACACATAGTTTCCAGGTACTGAGAGATCTAGTTACAAGAGTAAAGAACAGGTAGAAGCGACGTGATGTCTTGCTTGATGTTCTAGAATAACATAAGGAAATCAATGGTGATAAGAGTTATAGTAAGGGTGCAAGTAGTATAAATGGATATGTGCAGGTCGCAAGCTAAAGTATGGTAGAGCGACAAGGTTTGTAGGTGGATAGGAGTAAGGATATGAAAAGGTGAGTAAGAAGGTGACAAAAATAGGTGAGGCCTCGGGATTAAGCCTATCAAAATGAGAGATCTGATGGTTTTCATAAGTTATAGAGAGCTCAGTATAGCTTGATTGAACTCGGAGGAGTTTAATTCTAAGAGCATTTAAAAGAGCTGATGGATTTTGATTGAAGTAATGATGCAATGAGAAGGGATATTATCAATTGCACGGGATTAGAATACCTCCCATAAGATGAATCACATTGAGATGCAATTAAACACGGTTATTGAATTATAGTATCGTCCCTAAGGTGGATCAATAAAATAACTTTAGATGTTAGCCGATGAGATATGAGACCTAGTGAAAATGTATTACTTAAGGAGTTTCAAGTTATCACTAGTGGATTATAGTAAAAATTAAGGCGAATCAACAATAGATGGATAAAAGTTCCAAAGTATGAGATGAAATTAGGCTTCCACTCTTTAGATCAACTATAATGAGGAAGCATTAAAGGACTTAGATTTATACATATAGGAGAAGCAAAGAGAGAGTAACCTGAAGTTGGGTAGCAGACCTCGGTAATAATAAATCGAAAGGTATAGTATGACCTACCAAGTTGCAATAATGACATATGTATAGATAATCGAGGCTATAAAATAGAATATAGAAATAATTGTATGTTCAACAATGCACCGAGTGAAGAACCTGAGTACATTACAGATGCCTAGAGGGATAGCTTGTCAAAGTTCTGTATAAATTCACAAAGAGAGGCCTAGATATTGGCTAAAACGTGGAGTAAAAAGGAGAGAAGAGTCATATAGGTGCACATACAAGGACAGAGTTGTACAAGCTACATGACAGAAGGTAGCAAATATTAGGAGATTGGAAGTATTCCGACCATAGGTCGTGGTGTGAGAAAGAGGCCTACAGGAGTGAATTTCCTGGCCTTTGAATGTATTCACAGAACAGTTTCCTAGATGGAAAGGACAATATTAATTCATTCGTAAGAACCATAGATTATAAGACTGATAACTGCATCAGCCAACATTCGAGGACGAATGTTCCAAAGGGAGGAATGATGTTACACCCCATATTTTCGTATATAAAAGTACGTCGTCAGTGAATTGATGTAAGCTCAAAAATGAGATCCTCTTTAAAAGTACATAAAGTAAGTTAATAATGTTACCTTGGTGGTTAAAAATATTTAACAGCATGAATAACAAGTATCAAGAGGATTGGAAGTCTCAGAAGCTAAACAAATCAAAGAAAATAAGTGTCGAAATTCAGCAAGTTGGGAATGTTATAACCCATAATTTTGGGATGAGAATAGGGTGTGTAACATGATAATATGGTGATATTATGAGGTATTATAGTTGTGTGTTAAGTTTTGAAGTCAAGCCAGTCGACAAAAGTTGTTGCAAGTGCGTTCATAATTTTACTCAAAATTTGTGTCAGATGTTACTAAGCTTTTATCTCAATATACTTACTGTTATGGGGTGATCCACCCATCTAATTCAAGATCTACGAGTCTACTTTCTAACACAGTAAACTGTTCATCAATAAGACATTGGAGTATAGAGAATCGTATTTTTGCAAGACTGTACAGACTCATAGGTGACAAGTTGGTGCATCACCTACTTGCTTAAATGAAGGGACAAGGGGCCCTTTATATGGGATTATTATCTAACATTTTCAACATAATATCATGAGAAAAATACTGGATAAAACCCCTGCAATTCCTCCCCCAAAAATTCCACACAAACCTTAGGTGATTTCGGGTGGTGCAAAACAATTCTAGTGCCGAAAAACTCGGACAACTTGAAAATTTCCCTTTCTCTTCTTGTAGCTACATTGGGAGATAGATTTTGGATGAAGAGGGACTAGGTTTTGTTGGTTCTACTCAGTCCAAGTTTAGTTTATGCTTCTCTTTTCTTATCTAAGCTTCTATGAGTTGTACCTCGATCGTAAAGACTAGAACTTGCGAGCTTCGAAAGAATAGTATGTTGTTTGTTGTTGCTGTAACTATTGGTTGGTTGTGAAATTATTTTTAAGTTGAATTAATGTCTATTTTATATGAGAAGAGGCTTAATTATATAATATTGGTTTTGTTCCTCGATTTGAAAGAAAAGAATCTAGTCGAAAACATGTAAAATTGGTTTTGAGTTGCTAAACTTGTCGGACTTCTATGGGGTCATTTTAAAGTTATATTGTGGCTGAAGTTAGTAGTAATAATTGAATAAGTGGAGGTTAATGTTGTTGATAAATTTTGGAAGGAAGAAGGGGTTTATAACTATAGTTGTTTAATCACAAACCAAGCTTGCCGTTCTTCGGGATTGTTAAACTGTTTTGAAAGGCTTATTATGAGTATTTGTTGATGTTGTTTGGGCTATTGTTGGATGTTGTAACTTGTGGGAAGCTGGGGCGAATGTATAGGTAAGAAGACGGCGCATGTGAACCCATGGTCTCTCGGCAAAATTAAATATTTTATGTACATATTTTTTAAAATTAGTATAATATTAACTGTCATCACCCATGCTACAAAACAGTTGAACGGGGCACTTGGTTGAAAATTGTGTTATTTATCTAGAGGAATAACGATCAATTCCACTTAGTATATTTTTTATTCCTTTTTTAGTTGTGCACCCATGTACTAAAAATCCTAGATCCACCTTAAGTGGAAAGCCATATAAACAGGGGAGGTTCTGTCTGTTTTATCGTAGAATAAAGTGTGCCGTTCAAATGCAATAAGTTATGGCATTTGTTTGTGACGACAATATTGTTCATTGCTTGTAGACAAAGTAGTTGCATGTTATGTTATCTTGAGAATTGGACCAGATATTATGAGATATGTAAGGTATTCTTTTCTTTACTTTGGCATGATTCCGTAAGTTACATTGCCCTTATAAAAGATTCTAGGGGGCAAGTCTTTATATACGTACTATACCAACGATTAAGGTCCTTTCACAAGTATAGTCATACAAATGTTGAAATGGATTATGTTGGTCGCAATTTCATGTATCTTTAAGGAATAAATAGAGCCTTCCGAGAGGTCCTTGTATTTTATATGTAACAAGACATCTAGATGTTAATTTAATATTATGCACAAATGGTCTAATGAATCAGAAGCTATATGGTGTCCGTATAATGATGAATACCTATACACAAATAGTTCAACAAGGTAGCATAATGTATAGTTTGCAGAATGATAAGAATGATTCAACCTAAAGAATTCCCTGACTTCCAATACTTACATGTTTGTGTTCACAACACTGATAAAGAAACTCGAAAGTAGTTACATTGCTCTCAAGTTAATTAAGGTTGATTATATATGAGTGTGATGTTAAGGAAGATATACGCTATCTATGGAGCTGCAAACTACTGAACATGATAAGTATAACAATACGAATATAGTCGATAGAGCATAACTGCCGCAACTTTTGTTGCATATTGATGAATGCATATGTATATATTTAACGAGTAGCCTCACAAGCTAAGCATATTACATAGTTATAAGTAGACGGAACCATGTAATCCTAAGAAACGAGTCGTGATGTGTAATAAGGATAAAATAAAATTGCGATTCCAGAATAGTTACCATGTTCTTTACGGCTAAATAATATAGAATATGAAGGATGACGTAACATGCAGCTTGAAAAGTTGGTATTTTACCAACTTATCTCGTCTTTAAGCTTAGACTTGTGCTATGTTTGATTGATAAAATCATGTGTTTAATGTAGTTTACTTCTAGTTTATAGGTTCTATGTGATTTAGAAGTGATCATGAAGAAACCAAGTGAAAACGAGTCCAAAAGAAGTTGAAAAGAAGACAATCCAGAAAAGGCCTCCGATGTCGAAATTGCGACATCAACTTAGCAAATGCAAAGTCAAATATTCCAGTCAATGTCCAAAAATGCAAAAAGAGGGGCGCAAATGCGAAGTCAAATGAGACGGTCAACCTTCTTAATTGCGAAGATCTCCCTCACAAATGCGAAACCAAGTGCACAGTGCCAAGTTCGCAATTGCGAACATAAAGATCGCAAATGCGAATATCGTGCTTTAGTTTTGGGCACTTCTTTTATTTCACATTTTTTGGCCCCAAATCCTTTAATACACGACCTAGCTTATTGGAAAGAGATCTTTGGTAATCTTAGGCTTTTTTTTCAGTCCTTAGACTAGAGAATGGAAGTTTTGGAGCTAGGGTTCTTGAACACACACTTGGATCTTGAAGATTTGAAGCTTTTGGTTGAGAATTTCTTACCTATTTATGTTCATCTATTCATTTTCTTGCTTTGTATTGTATATCTAGTGTGTAGATTTTATTCCAACACTTGAATCTTGTTTATGGGAATATTCATATTTAAAGTGTGGATTAAATATGTTACGACTCGGATTTTCCACCCTCGGGGGTCATGATGGCGCCTACTCGTAGAAGCAAGGCAAGCCATGAAATGTAGAAATCTTAACTCATTCATTTTAATCCTTTTAACAACTTAAAATAAAAGGTGATCAACATTAAAATAATAGCGAAAGATGAAATCAATCAAAAGACTTAGTCAAATTAAATACTAAAATCAGTACATATATACCAATATATGCCTCTACCCAGAAACATGTGTCACAATATCCACAAATTGTCTATGAGTTCTACATGCAATGTTTGAAAAAGGAAACACAGTCTGTCTTGGAAACAAGTGAAAACAGAACATATAAATGGATAGAAGAGAACATCGGGCCTACAAATGCCTGCAAGGCTACCTCGGGATCTCTGGATGGACTAAAGGCTGGCTCCCCCTAAGTGCTACTGCCCAAATGCTGCTCCGATATCTGCACATAGTACAGAGTGTAGCATCAGCACAACTGACCCCATATGCTGGTAAACGTCTGACCTAACCCCGGCAAGGTAGTGACAAGGCTAGGACAAGACTCCAGATAAACCTGAGCAGTTATATGATGTACAACAAAGAAAAATAACGAAAATAATAGTTAAATGGGAGGGGGTACATGCTACGGGGAAAAAGTTCAAATCCAGTAGGAGCTAAAGAGAGATATGAAAGAACAGCTCAAAATCTATAACCGAACAATAATAACAATGTTGCGGCGCGAAACCCAATCTAATAAAATATTTAATATTATTGCGGCGTGCAATCCGATCCATTATAACATTTGTTGTGGCGTGCAACCCGATCCATATTTAGTACTGTTGCGGCGTGTAACCCGATCCATATCTATTATTGTTGCGGCCCGCAACCCGATCCATATATATGGTATTGTTGCGGCATGCAACCCGATCCATATTTTTATATACTTTTAGCAACAACCATACCAAGTGTCCCAGCAAGGGATCAAACATAAACTATACTATCCTGGCAAGGGAATCAACAGTAAAAGTAAATACGCCCCGGCAAGAGAGAATCAACTATAACCAATCTTAACTCAACTTCTACTCATCTCAGCTAACACCAATACCCAATCATAAGTACTTTCCACGAAAACAAACTCAATTCTTACTCCATATCGAGAATCATCAATTAAAGCATCCGTAGTATCATTTAAGAACATAACAAATTGCAATTTAAGACTCACGGCCATGCTCGACACCAACATATAGATACTCGTCACCATGCCTATACGTCGTACTCAACAAGAAGAAAATAGCAAATAGGAACTAACTCCTAATCCCATAAGCTAAGGTAAGACCGAACACTTACCTCGAACTTCCATGGCCAACTCAATCCTCAAATACCGCCTTTCCTTTCGAATTCGGCTCCAAATCAAATGTATCTATACATAATCGACTTAATAACATCAATAAATGCTAAATAATCCAATCCCAATACTTAATTATATCTTTTTAATCATTCTTCCCAAAATCCAAAAATTGACCCCGGACCTACTTGTTCAAAACACGAGGTTCAGACCAAAACCCGATCACCCATTCACCCACGAGCCCGAATATATAATTTATTTTCAAATCCGACCCCAAAATGAGGTCAAATCCCCAAATAATCAAAAAGCCCTAACTCTACCCACATCCCTAATTTTCTACCCTTAATCACATGTTTTAGGCTTAGAAAGCTAATGGGTAATGATAAAAATGGAAGGAAACAAGCTTAGGATTACATACCTATGAAGTTATGGTGAAGTTTCTCTTCAAAAATCGCCCCAAGAGGTGTGGAGAAGAAGAAGTTATGAAATTATGTGAAAATCCCGTATAGCTACTGTTCTGGACTTTTTAAAATAGCTGGGCAAAAAAAATCATCACGTTCGTGATAGGCCCATCGCGTTCGCGATGGGTTAAGCCAACTAGGCCTTCGCGTTCACGGAGAGGAACTCCTCGAGCCTCGCGTTCACGTGCAAAGGATAGCGTTCACGATGAACAAATTGGCGACCCCGCCCCAAAACCTTACGCGTTCGCGAGTGCAAGGACGCGTTCGCGAATGGTCTTCCCCCTCAGCTTCGCGCTCGCGTCTCGAGCCTCGCTTTCGCGAAAAAGAAATTGAGCACCTGGGATATTTGCCTTACGCGCTCACGAGTTGGCCAACGCGAACGCGAAGAACAAAATTCCTGGACATTGAAGAACAGCAAACCTGTAACTTTTTATAAGTCCAAACCCTCCCAAAACACATCCGAAACACACCCGATCCCTCGGGGCTCCAAGCCAAACATACGTACTAACTCAATAACATCATACAAACTTATTCGTGCGATCAAATCGCCAAAATAACCTCGATAATAATTAATTAATTTCAAAACTTCTTAAAGCATCAAACTTGCATTTTACGGTCCGAATCACATCAAACAGATTCTATTTCTTACCAAACTTCACAGTATTATCTTAAATCATATATAAGACCTGTATCGGGCACCGTAACCAAAATACGGGCCCAATACCAATATGTTCTAATCAAATTTCATTTCCAAATCCTTTAAACAATTTCAGAAAACAATTTTCTTCAAAAATTCATTACTCGTGCTTGGGACCTCGGAATTCGATTTCGGGCATACGCCCAAGTCCCATATTTTCCTACTGATTCTCCTGACCGTCGCATTACAGGTCCGAGTCCGTTTACCCAAAAATGTTGACCGAAGTCAACTTAAATGCATTTTAAGTCAAAATTTTTAATATTTCATAAATTTTTTTCACATAACAGCTTTCCGGCTACACGCCCGGACTATGAATGCAATTCGAGGTGAAGATAAAAGAAGAATTTAAGGCCTCAAAACATAGAATTCAATTTAAAAGCAAGTGATGACCTTTTGGGTCATCACATTCTCTACCTCTAAAACAACTGTTCGTCTTTGTCACACCTCCTTTCGGCGCTACCGCACCCCGCGAGGGGCATGGTGGAAGGGAGTTTTTCCAATTAAAGGACA
>MU702536.1:121660-168330 GCA_026770625.1 Nicotiana glauca | reverse complement strand
CCCGACCTTTAGAACATTCTCATCCCAAGTTACAAAGCTCCTTATTAGTTATTTAATTTAAAATATCAATTAAGCAAAATCTCAGTCTGTGATAGTAATAAAAACTGTGCGGAAACCATAATAATATCAAACAACCCATATCAGATCTGGCGTCACGAGTCAGAGCCTCTAGATACAACGGAGCAACATCCTATACGTATGAAAGTCTAGGTGCGGAAGTAAAAGAAAAGACAAGAGAAGAAATCGGGTTCTGCGGACGTTGGCAGCTACCTCGATGACTCCGACAACTGAACTAGGCAGCAGCAATAACCTCAGCTATGCCTCCGGGATCCCTGTATCTACACACAAGGTGCAGGGAGTAAAGTGAGTACTCCAACTCAGTGAGTAATAGCAATAAATAACAACTGAAAGTAAAAAATCCTGTAAGAACACTACACAGTTCTATAACCAATCAGTAAGGACAGTAAAGATCAGCTAATCAGGGAAAATTGGTGAAAATCTCCTACAGTCCGACAGTTTACCAATACTATTACGGCGCGCAGCCCGATCCATATGTAATACTGCTGCAGCGTGCAGCTCGATCCAATTATAGTATATATTGCTGCGGCGCGCAGCCCGATCCATTAATAATAGTAGACTGCGCTCACTGGGGGTGTGTGCAGACTTCGGAGGGGCTCCTACAGCCCAAGAGCTATAAAACTATGGCGTGCAGTCCGATCCACGTAATATATCACTGCGGCGTGCAGTCCGATCCATATAATATGTCACTGCGGCATGCAGTCTGATCCATATAATATACTACTGCGGCGTGCAATCCGATCCATATATGTATATGTATATATTGCTGCGGCGTGTAACCCGATCCGGTGTATATCAAATACCCTCACTATGGGGTCCTTGACCCCTCTCAATCAATATAGACTTGGCATCTCGGGCCCACTCAGCTAAGACGGGGTTTTCAACCCCAGGCATTCCTCATTTAGAGTGCAAATTGCTAAGACCGGTACATATTATGTTTTACAGTTAAGGGTATGACTGAGAGTATGTTTTCAACAGGTAAAGTGAGGTCAATTAGCTCAACATGCTCCCTAAGGGTTCTACAGATCGACACAAGGCCCCAAACGTGGCAACTAGCCCAAAATATACGGATATAAGCGCAGTCTCAGTTAAAAGTATAGTAGAGTCATCAATCGGGATGGACCGAGTCCAAATCCCTAGCAGTAATATTACCTCACTCATCATACGACGCGTATCTCATTTCAACATAGCACTACATAGTGCAAATACGGGGTTTCAAACCCTCAGTACATCATTCATAACCATTACTCACCTCAAGCCGGCCGAAATCCTAGCTCACCTTGCGCTTCCCTCGCAATTCGACCTCCTCGAGTGTAGAATCTGACCTAAACCACAAGGAATACGTTAAAATAAGCTAATGGAACATAACCCAACTGAAAGGACTCGAAAAACACCCAAAAACACAAAGCTGGCAAAACCCGAGCCCCAGGCCCACTTCTCGAAAAATTATGAAATTTACATCACCGGATTCCTCGTCTTGCCACGAGTCCGTACATATAAAATTCATCAAAATCGGAGTCCAAATGGTCCCTCAAATCCCAATTTCTCATTTAAAAACCCAAGCCCTAGTTCTTCAATTTTCACCCACTTTTCCAAGAATTAAAGGTAGATTCTTTGATAAAATAGCGTTTCTAGGTCACGAGATTTACCCCCAATCAATTCCCGTCAAAACTCTCTTCAATCTCGACCAAAAATCTCTTGAAGTGGTTCAAAAATGGAGGAAATATGAAATGGGTCGCGGATGAAATGTAACATAAAACCCTTTGTCGCCCAGCTTTTTCTTCTATGCGAACGCGAGGGTCCTCTCGCGTTCGCTATGAATAAAAACTCCGCAGACCACTTTAACCCTACGCGAACGCGATGCTCCAATTTCCATCGCTACGCGAACGCGTCCAAACCATCGCGGACGCGATGAGTAAACCAAGTTGGCCCCTGATTTCTTCTACGTGAACGCGTGGTACCCACCCGCGAACGCGAAGGCCAAGAACCCATACTTACGCGAACGTGACAAGGCCTATGCGAACGCAAAGGCTAAAAATAGCCTGCAATTGCTGTTGCATTTTCTGCAACATTCGAAGCCAATTTTCTTCCGTTTGATCACCCGGAATCACCCTGAGGCCCCCGGGACCTCAACCAAAAATACCAACCTACCCCAAAACATCATACGAACTTGCTCCAATCATCAAAACACGTCAAACAACACAAAAATCATCAATTCACCACGAATTCAAGCCTAAGTTTATCAAATTCGATCAAAAACCCGACCAAACGATGTTCGAATGACCTAAAATTTTGCACACATATCCAAATTCACCTAACGGAGCTACAACAACTCTCGGAATTCCATTCCGACCCTCGGATCAAAATCCCACCTATCAACCGAAATCCGTCAAAATTCAAACTTCGCCAATTCAAGCCTAATTCTACATCGGACCTCCAAATTCAATTCTGATTGCACTCCTAAGTCACAAATCATCCCTCGAAGCTAACCGAACCACCGGAATTAACATCAGAGCCCTCTAACTACATAGTCAACTTCCGGTTGACTTTTCTAAGACAAGCGTTCTTTTAAGAGGCTAAGTGCCTCATTTCCAACTAAAACAAACTCAATTCCACCCGATCGACTCGAATACTGATATTGAAACATAAAGCAACACAACATGGGGAAAACGGGGTGGTAACTTACGTGACGACGGGTCGGGTCGTCACACGATATAAGGCCGAGAGCCTGTTTATGATGCCACGAGATGTCTTGATATTGCGCTTGGGCCGTAAGGGGCTCCTACAGGAGTCTGCACACCCCCAGTGAGCGCGGGGTACCCATTGTGATATGAGACATAGCCCGAGGGGCTGGTATTGTTCTGTGATATTGCCCGAGGAGATGATTCTATTGTTATTGTGCCCTAGGGGCAGTTATTATGTGTTTACTTTTTAGTTGTTTTTCATGTTATTTTTTAATTGTTTAAAGGATGTTTATGAGATCTCACTGCTTAATTATGCTTACTGATTTTGTTAAGCCTCTTTTAGCTCAATGTTGTGCCTTACATGATTTTATATCACTCAATGTTCATTTATTTTTAATAATCACTGAGTTGGAAGTACTTACTTTACTCCCTGCACCTTGTGCGCAGATTCAGGTATTTCTGAAGCCGATAACGGGTATTGGTTGCTCAGAGGTAGAGTCATCAGAGTTTAGCAAGGTAGTTGCCCGATGTTCGCAGCACTGCTTTTCTCCCTCTTGATTTCATTGGACTATATTTAGTACATTTTAGAATCTTGTTGTATTCGGACCTTAGTATATGCTCATGACTAGTGACACCCCGGTATCGGGCTATGTTGGGTTTGTTTTTCGCAAATTATACTGTTAACTGCTTATTTTTGAGATTTTATCATGTTTAGGAGTTAATACTTATTATATTACTGCTTAAGATTGGAAATGGGAATGTATCGGCTGGCCTTGTCTTCACGAGAGGCGCCATCACCACCAGGTCCAGGTTTAGGGTCGTGACAACAAGTGAGTAGAACCAATCCTTCGTGGTCACATGATACAATCCAAAAGTAAAAGCTTCTGCAAGCTTATTTACTTCATCGGTATATATATTTTTGTCACTTCAAATCACAAAAAAATAAAAAGTAATCAGAACTACCTTCATTGACAAGTATAAAATCATAACATGAAAGATTAAAGGAAGTTAATATACCTTTGCCTCGTATCCATCCCATAGTCAACAAACGCGCAAAACTCTTTAGCCAATGGCGACAATGGATCAAAATCATCAATTTTGATCGTGAAAGGATGTTTGATATAAAAAATGAGCTTGTGCGCCGATCCTAATGCCCCCGAATAAAAAACTGGCAAATATGAAGATTTGGCAAATATGAAGATTTGGCAAATAAAAAACTGTCGAACCGACTGTTCAGGAGAAATGTAATCCTCTTCTACATCTATTATGGATGGTTTGTGAAGCACAATTTGGGACATCTGTAGCGCAACTAAATCGTCATCGCCTATGTCATCCCAAAATGTATCACCCTTGACATCACCTGTTGCCCCTTAGATAGAGAACACCAATAATAAAAAACTTTCAAAATGAAAAAAAGAAAAATTAGAGAAAAAAAGATAAAATGTAGAACGAATACCATGATCAACACCATCAGTAACTCCCTCATTTGCTTCGACACCTAAATCTGTTTCCTCAACTAGCACGTTATCTTGATTCACTTGATTGACAAAGTCAGGAACAACATCATATTGATAGCCATCAAATTCACCGAGACCAGATGTATTTTCATCAGACACGCACTGACGAATCTAATAAAAACAATAGAAATCAGTTAACTACCAATTAAAAGGCATAATTATTGAGTGATGATTCAGAGAAGGCATAACTATTGAGTGATTTGATTTTATCAGTAAAAAATTACCTTAGAATCAGGAACATCCTCCCCCGTTTGCTTGGTTTCCTTCATATTCAGAAAACTGAACACTTTTTCAAAAGAAGAAACTACATAACTATTGAGTGTTGTAACTGTATCAGTCAACTACAACAAAAAACAACAAAAGTAAATCAACAACTATGTTTATAACCAAAAAATCATGTATATACAAAAAGTACCAATAAAATACAGAAAAACTAAAGCTCCAGTACCTTTCCAACATCACTCCTCAACTTCTCAACTTCAGCATTCAACAGATCAATGTGCACCGAAGGATCGTAACTCGGGTTAGGCTGTCGATCCATATTCTGAGAAAAAGATCATTTAGACTGTTGCTCCGTATTCTGAGGATAAGGTTGTTTAGACTGTTGCTCCATATTCTGAGGACAAGGTGGAGATGCAGTGACAGAATCATCAGTGTGAAAGGCAGGCACCACATGCACCTCCATTTATGCAACATCATCAGCATTAACTTCAAAAAGGGTGGCGATGTTCAGAGTTGACATCTCTTCACGAGTAGGTGAAATATTCCTATAGCTCAACTACAAGAAGAAAAACTGGATTATAATAGTAGAAAAAGAAAATTGTGACATATTCATAAGTATACATACTTACAGAAAAATTGAAATCATATATGAAGAAGTATTAAGGTACAAAAGGATTACCTTGTCAATACTAGACATGATCACCCCGCCAGTCAAATCCGCATATGTTAGAGTTTCAGTAACTTTCCAATTAAGAATGCGTGGAATATTTGTGCCAACGCGAACAACTAGATGCTTGTCAACCAAAGAGCAACACTCAAAAAACCATATTTGTAATGCAAGTGGCAAACCTCCAAGCCTATACATTGTCAAATAGTCACACTGTCTGTCCATCATTGTCTTTAAAATATATTCAAATGACTTTTTCCTCCAAGCATACGTCTGATATTGACCACTTTCAATGATATCAAAATCATCTTTGGTGATACCATGATTATTGGCATCTGAGAATATGAAATGATGGACAAATACCATCAAGGCCATCTTGAACACATCTTTGTCCGACTTCCAGTCCTTTTTCTTGAAGCGATCAAGAAGTTGCCCCCTTGTTATAGCCTTTTTCTATCTCCTGGGAAATACTCTTTTAGCAACTTATTGACATCTGGTTTATCATACAAAGTGGCATCTTCTTCAAACAAGTGATAATAACAAACTCTCCAGTGCCAAAATGCAGCAAACAACCATTAATTTTCACCCACAACTCCCTTTCCCGTCCTGGGACGACATCCCTCAATAGTATACAATGAATAAGTTGATTTTGGATTTTAAATTGAGGGAGGTCCAAGAAGTACCCAAAACAACTAGCATGGAACATTTGAAGTTATCAGTCAAACATTCATTGAAAATGCTCATAATATCAATCTCAGTATGGGAACTAATCCTGTTATTTAAATGATCAACTAATTGTATATAGAAGTCTCCAACCTTGAATATGGAAAAATAACAAGAAAGAGACCAGGAATAAAAACATGTATAAATTAGTGTAGCAGTAATTGTATAAATATATATAAACAGCTGTATAACTTTGTATAAAAATGTATAAGCATGTATAAAACTAATAGCAATACAGGAATACCTTCAACTTAGATTTTCACTCATTCAATTTACAACAAATAGAAAACCGCTGTTCTTTTGGATATGCAATCAAGACCACTCTCACCATCGTCCTTCATCTTTCTATTTTTCGATTTAAAACTAGGGCCTACATCATCTTCATTAACCAAATCAACTTTCAGCTTTTCTTTTAATTTTGCAGGTCTTCCACGTTTCTTACTCCTTAATCTAACAATGTTAACCGAAGTAGGAGTATTACTCGTCCAGGAACGAGTCGAATTCATTCGACTACTCTCTTGTTGAAACTTTTTTGGAGGAGTAAGACACTCAAAATCATCATCATTGGGAGTCTGGACATGCATATTCGCTTCAGAATTAGGGGTTGAGGGCAAGTCCCTCAATGATTGCGAACGAGTCATTCGACTGCTCTCTTGTTGTGCGATTTTTGGAGGAGCAAGAGACTCAAAATAATCATCATTTGGGGCATGGACATTCACATTAGCTTCAGAATTAGAGCTTGAGGGCAAGTCTCTCAATCTTTTCGCAAAATCAAACTTAACGCCTTTTTCAGTAACCTTCATTTTGCTTTTATAAGCAGACATTTTTTAATGCATTTTCTACAATAAAATAAATAAAGCTTTAACAAAAGTGAAGACTAGTGAAGGAAAACACAAAAATCAAATAAAAAATAAAGGCCATGAACACAAAGCTGATGCCAATTGTCCCAAATGGGCCTATATGCTTTTTGTTTAACACCCATATCTTTATAGTCAATTGTGTCTGCTTGTTAATCGTTTGCAGTTAAATCTACATTTATTCAGTTATTTACCTATACAAATAACTGATTAAATTGTCCCAAATTGTAACAAAACTGAAAAATATAAAATTCTACCCTAAAAGTCGAAATAACAAAGTATGCAAACTGAAACATCAAGTTTAGGCCCAGAATGAAGATAGAAGAAACATAAAATCAAACAAAAAATACAACAACATTGTAAGAAAATATTCATAATCAGAAAAGCAAAAAAAATTAAAAATAAAACAAAATTTAAAACCAAAACTGTGGTAAAAGCATAAAATGAAACGAAAATTACTTGAAAATAAGAGTGCAAGCTCGAAAAAGTACTTAGACCCAACAATGAAGGACGATGTTGCCTTCGTCTCTGAGAAAACCGTGAGAAGAAGAGAGAGAAAAAGAAATTTAAAATCTGAAAACCGTTGTTTTAAAATTTATGGGCTACCGGGTGAAAACCAAATTTCAAAACATATACAACTTGGTCTAAACCAGGTAAGGGCTTCAAATGTGGGCTATTTTCGAATGGGCTGTATGGCCCAAGTGATATATGATGTAATTTCTTCTTGGTCAAATTATTCATGGGTGCAGGTGAAGTTTCTTTCCTTTATTTAAAAGCTATTATCTGCATTTTGAAAATGGGGTTACCTATAGCCCTATTACATTTAGTATGTCAATCCTTAGTTATATTGTTCATGGTGAAGATTTAAGAGTGACTCATTAGGTTTTAAGAGTTTTTTTATTATAACTTTATACTCTTGTTTAGTAAATAAATTTTTGATTACGTAAACTATCGAAATAGTGCAATATAAACTTAATTTCACTATATATGTTATTTTTTAAGTTTGGTACACTAATTATTCTCACTAGAGATTTTATCCTTCTCTTAAAGTCGAATGGTTAAAATTAAACTATTGTACTTAGAGGGTTTTAATTCATAATCAAGCGTACCCCTAAAATTTAATATCTCATTTTCTCCGCTTTCCCCTATCCAAAAGAAAGGGTATTGTTTGACAAAAGAATATAGATCTTGTGTGATGACCCAAAAGGTCATCTTAAGTTTTACAACTTGATTCTGTGTTCCGAGACCTTCAAAATCTTATTTTATTATTCATCGATTTGCGTGTGCAGTCCAGACGTGTTTCCAGAAAAGCTTTTCTGTCGAAAGTTGATAAAGATAATAAGTTTTGCCTTTAAATATTGATTTAGTTGACTTCGGTCAACGTTTTGAGCGAACGGATTCGTACTTGTATTTTAACAGTCTCGGTGGGTCCGTATCATAATATGAGACCTGGGCGTACGTCCAATCGGATTCCGAGGTCCTTAGCTCGAGAAAAGTATTTTTGATGAAAATTGAAAAACTAAAAATTAAATGGTTTTAAGAATTTGATTAATGTTTAATCTTGTTGGCATAGGGCCCGTATTTTGATTCTGGAGCCCTGTACAGGTCCGAAATAATATTTATTCCTTATATGTGAAATTTGGTGACAAACGGAACTGATTTGACGTGATTCGTACGTCCGGTTGTGAAAATAGGAATTTCAAAGTGTTATTAAGAGTTTCATGTGGTTTCGTACTAAATTCGTAGTTTTAGGTGTTATTTTAGCGATTTGATCGCACGAGCAAGTTCGTACAATGTTTTAAGAGTTGTCTGCATATTTGGTTTGGAGCCTTGGGGGCTCGAGTGAGTTTCGGATGGGCTACAGGTAGTTGGAAACTTAGAAAATCTGGTATGTGTTGCTGCTTCTGGGGAGCTGATGCCTTTTACTTCGCGATCGCGAAGCCATTCACACGATTGAGAAGGGGAACAGGGATGGAGAGGAATTTAACCTTTGCGAACGCGGAGACTCGATCTCGAACGCGGAGTAGTGGGGGTCTTACCTTCCGCAAACGCGACCAACTCGACGCAAACACGATGGTTTAGGGACCTGGGGGAGGGGTCAGTGTTCTTCTACGCGAACACGAACATTAGGTCGCGAATGCGAAATCCGGGGGAGCATCCTTTCGCGAACACATAGAGATACTTGCGAACACGTAGGCCTTTGGGTCGCTGTGTATCGTGATCGCGACAGGCCCTTCGCCAATGCGAAGAAGGCATGTCCAGTGATTTTAAAATAGACCCAAAAATAGGACTTCTTCAAAATTTCATATCTCTTTCACTAGAACTCGGCCTAGGGAGATTTCTGAAGGAGGAATTCAACACCAAATCATAGGTTTGTACTCTTTAACTCATTTCCTTAAATTTCCATCATCACCCATTAGATTCTTAGTCCTAACTCTTGTTCTTTGATGGTAGAAATTAGGGATTTTTGGGAAATTGGGAGTTTTTGCAAATTGTCAATTTAGACCTCAATTTGGGGTCGGATTCCGGATCTGATTACATAATTGGGATCGTGGGAGAATGGATGAATGGGTTGTGGTCCGAACCTCAAGTTTTGACTTTTGGGGGAAATGTTGGGGAACCTAAATTTATGTATTGAAATTGATTTCTTAAGCAATATTTGATGTTATTAAGTTAATTATGGCTAGATACGAGTAATTTGGAGGTGGAATCTAAAGGAAAAACAATAATTGAGCAGTGAGTGGCATGAAGATTGAGGTAAGTGTTGGGTATAACTTTGACGCGAGGGATTAGGAATCATTTACTTAAATTCTATGTGAAAAATCCATGTGAGTGGCGTATATGTGAGGTGACGAGCACCTATGCACCGCTAGTTTATCTGTTTTGCCTGTTTTCTTCCTGTTCTTATTAAATTATCTTCCTTGCCTTACAGTTACATGCTTCACTGGTATTTACATGTTTAATTGCAACTTGTCAGATATTTTTTTTCGTTGTTGAAGGTATTACATATCCCGTAGTTTTATTGTCTTATATTATTGGCTTAAGCTAGTTTTGCGGTGTCGTATGGGATATTTTGGATTGGTTTAATTTTGCTGAGTGGTATTATTTGTGTGAAGTTTCATAATGTACAAGCTTTCCATCTGCTTTGGTTTGAGGTTTAAATATTGTGGAGAGTTTTGAGTTAAATTGTGAAATTTCTGTTCTTATTGTGTAATTGGTATTGATATAGTGGGATCGGGTTGCACGCCGCAACAAAAGGAATAAGGGTGGATCGATATGGAGTAATAAGGGTGAATATTAACATTGATATTGATTATATGGTGGGATCAAGATGCGTGCGCATCAGTTTATATGTTTATGTTTCTTTCTTCTAATGTGTATGTTATTATGTAGTTTTGCATGTAGCTTAAGGATTGGTTATAGCTGGATAATAATAATAAGATACTTGAGTTCTGTATTTATTCCTTGAAAGTTACTATTTTATTTTGTTCCGTTCTTCATTCTGATTTTATTATACACTATATGCAGGTTATATTGTAATTTCCATGCCATAGCCTCGTCACTACCTCGGTAAGGTTAGGCTCGGCACTTACCAGTACATGGAGTCGGTTGTACTGATACTGCACTCTGCACTTCTGTGTAGATTTTGGAGCAGGTAGGGCTGATCGAGAGGTCGGTTGAAGATATTTTAAACTAGGAGACCCAAGGTAGTCCTGCTGCCGTCCGTAGACCCTGGTGTCCCCTTCTACGTCTCTATATTACTATTTTTCTTTATTTCCAAAATAGTTGTAAGTTCTTTTAGGCTAATGTTTATATAAAATCATAGTGTGTTCGTGGATTATGACACCAGATTATGGGTGGTAAATGCAATGGTTTTGGTAATAGTATATAGACAAAATTGTTATTTACTTACTTCTGCATTTATTTCTGCTTGTTCTAGCTTGTTAATTTTTAATCAATGAAACCTAAAATGGTTAATAAAACAGTAATGTTGGCTTGCCTAGCGAGTGTGATGTTAGGTGCCATCACAATCCCGATGGTGGGAATTTTGGGTCGTGATAAGTTGGTATCAGAGCACTAGGTTGCCTAGGTCTCACAATTCACAAACAAGCTTAGTAGGGTCTGGAGGATCGGTACGGAGATGTTTGTGCTTAACCCCCAGAGGCTACAGAGTTTAGAAAAAAATTCACTTCTATTCTTCTCTGTCATGCGATTTGATCTCTCAATGCTAATTGAACTCTCTAATTTTTTTCCTTCACAGATGGTGAGAACACGTACCTCTTTATCAGCTGAGCAGCAGCTAGATCCCCTAATGGCAGCTCCTACAAGGGGTAGAGGACGAGGCCAAAGCCATGCTAGAGGCCAGGGTATGAGCATGGACCAGCCTAGAGCTTGAGCAGCAGCATCATCGGTGGATCCTCAGGTAGAGTTTGATGAGAAGGCTCCAGCCCAGACCATTCCTGCAAGGCCAGCTCAGGTTCCAAAGGTGTTCATTGCCACCTTGGTACTTCAGGTTGCTTTGGTTCGTCTAGTTGGCCTTATGAAGAGTCTTGCTCAGACCGGCACAGTTTTTGTGGCACCAGCCGTCTCTCGTGCTGGGAGAAGAGTTGAAACTCCTGCTACTCACACTTTGGAGCAGGTGGATCCCCAATTTCAGACTCCAGCAGCTCAACCAGTTAGTGCAGTTCCGCCGGGTATTGTAGCACAGACCGGTAACGGATAAGCTATGTCTTTTGCGGCTTTGTTGAGATTGGACAATTTCACCAAGCTCTTTCCAGTTCATTACAGTGGGGAAACTTCTGAGGACCCATATGATTACCTTGACCTCTTCCATGAGGTACTGCGGAACATGGGGATAGTGGAGATTAATAGGGTCGATTTTGCTGCATTCCAGATGATAGGGTCTGCCAAGAGATGGTGGAATGACTTTGTGTTGAATAGACCAGCTGGGTCGCCTATTTTTACTTGGGACCAGTTCTCTCAGATATTACTCGAGAAGTTTCTTCCTATTACAATGAAAGAGGACTAAAGCAGGTAGTTAAAGTATCTCTAGTAGGGTAGTATGTCCGTCACTCAGTACGAGACCCGCTTTATTGATTTGGCCTATCATGCTCTTCTCATACTTCCTACCGAGAGAAAGAGGGTAAGGAGGTTTATTAAAGGACTTGCTCAGCTTATTAGATTGTATATGTCTAAGGAGACTGGGAGCGAGATTTATTTCCAGGATGCAACCAATGTTTCCAGATGAGTTGAGATAGGTCTAGCTCAGGGGAGTGGTCAGGGGTCTGACAAGAGGCCACGACACTCCAGTGGATTTAGTGAGGCCTATTCTATAGGTCGAGGTACTTTTGGTTGGGGTTATCCTCCCAGGCCATATCATTCAGCACTTTAGACATCCTATGGAGCTTTAGGGAGTCGTGGTCCTTATGTACCTTCTTCAGGGAATCCAACTTACAGTGTACCACTAGATCCTATCAGAGCACCTCCTCTTTAGAGTTATTATCGTGGTTATTCTGCTCGTCTAGGTTATTCCCAGTTTCCACTGCCACAGTATCAGGATGGATGTTTTGAGTGTGGTGATTATGGGCATATCAAGAGGACTTGTCCGAGATTAATGGGCGTTCCGCCACAGCAGCAGAGTTCTTGTGCGATGATTCCGGCACTAGGCGTGCCACCGCCTGCTCAACCAGCTAGAGGTAAGGGTCAGGGAGCCAGAGGTAGAGGTCAGGTCGTTAGAGGTGGAGGCCGGGCCGCTAGAGGTGGAGGACAGCCAAGAGGAGGCCATCCCAGAGATATGGTTGAGAGTGGTAGGGCCCAGCCCCGATGTTATGCTTTTCCATCCAGGCCTGAGGATGAGTCATCTAATGTTGTTATTACAAGTACTATTTCAGTTTGTAGTAGAGATGCTTTAATTCTATTTGATCTAGGGTCTACATACTCATATGTGTCATCTTACTTTACATCATATTTAGTTGTGTCTCGTGATTCTTTGAGTGCTCCCGTGTATGTGTCCATATCAGTGGGGGACTCAATTATTGTAGATCGTGTCTATCGCTCGTGTGTAGTTATTATTAGGGGTCTTGAGACTAGCTTAGATCTCCTACTTCTCGATATGGTCAATTTTGATGTCATTTTAGGGATGGATTGGCTGTCACCTTATCATGCTATATTGGACTGTCATACCAAGATAGTGACCTTAGCCTTGCCAGGGTTGCCTCAATTAGAGTGGAGAGGGAGTCATGGTCATTCTACTAGCAGGGTTATCTCTTACATGAAGGCTCGACGTTTGGTCGAGAAGGGTTGCTTGGCTTATTTGGCTTATGTTCATGATTCTAGTGTGGAGGTTACTTCCATGGATTCTGTACCAGTTATTCGAGAGTTCCTAGAGGTAGTTCCTGCAGAGCTGCCGGGGATGCCACTCGATAGGGATATTGACTTCTGTATTGATTTGGTTTCGCGCACTCAGCCCATTTCTATTCCGCCATACTACATGGCCCTGCAAGAGTTGAAAGAATTGAATAAGAAGTTGCAAGATTTGCTTTATAAGGGCTTTATTAGATCCAGTGTCTTGCCTTGGGGTGCGCCCGTGTTGTTTGTAAAGAAGAATGATGGATCGATGAGGATGTGCATAGACTATCGGCAGTTGAACAAAGTCACTATCAAGAACAAGTATCCATTGCGGAGGATTGATGACTTATTTGATCAGCTTCAGGGTGCCAAGGTGTTTTCGAAGATCGATTTGAGGTCTAGCTACTATCAGTTGTGGATTAGGGCATCAGATGTCCCTAAGACAACTTTTCGAACTCAATATGGGCAATATGAGTTCTTGGTGATGTCATTTGGCTTGACAAATTACCTGCAACATTTATGGACTTGATGAACTAGGTGTTCAAACCCTATCTGGATCCTTTGTGATTGTTTTTACTGATGATATCTTGATTTACTCCTACATTGGAGAGGAGCATGAGCAGCATCTTCGGACCGTTCTTCAGATTCTTAGAGACAACCAGTTATATTCCAAGCTTTCAAAATGCAAGTTTTGGTTGAGTAGAGTTGCTTTATTGGGCAACGTTGTATCAACAGAGTGTATTCAGGTGGATCCTAAGAAGATTGAGGCCGTTCAAAATTGGCCTAGACCTACTTCAGCCACAAAGATACGTTGTTTCTTGGGTTTGGCGGGTTATTACCACCAGTTTGTGGAGGGGTTTTTATCTATAGCAGCCCAGTTAACTCGGTTGACCCAGAAGGATGCCCCATTTAGATGGTCAGACGAGTGTGAAGTGAGCTTTCAGAAGCTCAAGACAGCTATGACTACGACGCCGATGTTGGTGTTGACCATATGTTCAGGGCCCTATACAGTATATTATGATGCATCTCGCATTGGACTTGATGCGATATTGATTCAGGGTGGCAAGGTTATTACATAAGCTTCACGGCAGCTAAAGGTTTATGAGAAGAATTATCCTATTCATGACTTGGAGTTGGCAGCCATTGTTCATGCACTGAAGATTTGGAGGCACTATCTATACAACGTGTCGAGTGAGGTGTTCACGAATTATAAGAGTTTGCAGTATTTTTTCAAGTAGAAGGAGCTCATTTTGAGGCAGAGGAGGTGGTTGGATCTATTGAAAGACTATGATATCACTATCTTGTATCATCTTGGGAAGTCCAATGTGGTGGCCGATGCTTTGAGTAGGAAGTCATCTAGTATGGGCAGCCTTGCGTACATTCCGGTCGGTGAAAGACCACTTGCATTAGATGTTCAGGCCTTAGCCAATCAATTTATGAGGTTGGATGTTTATGAGCTCAGTAGTGTTTTAGCTTGCATAGTCGCCTGGTCTTCCTTGTTTGAGCGTATCAGGGAGTGGCAATATGATGACCCTCATTTGCTTGTCCTAAGGGACACAGTGCGGAACGGTGATGCCAAGCAGGTTACAGTTAGAGATGATGGAGTTTTGAGGATGCAGGGTTGTGTTTGTGTGCCTAATATGGATGTACGTCATGAGTTGATTTTAGAGGAGGCTCACATTTCCCGGTATTCTATTCATCTGGCTGCCACCAAGATATATCAAGACTTGCGGCAGCATTATTGGTGGAGGAAGATGAAGAAGGATATTGTTGCATATGTAACTCGGTATCTAAATTATCAGCAAGTAAAGTATGAGCATAAGAGACATGGTGGTTTGCTTCAGAAGATAGAGATTCCTGAGTGGAAGTGGGAGCTTATCATTATGGATTTTGTTGTTGGACTTCTGCGGACTCAGAGGAAGTTTGATGCAGTTTGGGTTATTGTAGATAGACTGACCAAGTCAGTGCATTTTATTCCTATGGTAGTTTCCTATTATTTGTAGTGGTTGCCGTAGATTTATATCCGTGAGATCCTTCGTCTTCACTATGTGCCCGTATCTATCATTTCTGATCGAGATAAACAGTTTACCTTGCACTTTTGGAGGGCAGTACAATATGAGTTGGGTACGCGGGTCGAGTTGAGTGCAGCTTTTCATCCTCTGACGGATGGGCAGTCCGAGCGTACTATTCAGATATTGGAGGATATGCTCCGCGCTTGTGTTATCGACTTTAGAGATTCTTGGGATCAATTCTTGCCATTAGCGGAGTTTGCCTATAAGAATAGTTATCATTCGATCATCCAGATGGCTCCCCATGAGGCATTATATGGTAGACGATGTCGATTGTCGGTCGGATGGTTTGAGCCGGGGGAGGCTCGATTATTGGGTATAGATTTGGTACAAGAGGCCTTGGATAAGGTTAAGATCATTCAGGATAGACTTCGTATAGCTCAGTCCATGCAGAAGAGTTATGCCGATTGTAAGGTTTGTGATATGACATTCATGGTCGGAGAGAGAGTGTTGTTTCGGGTGTCTCCCATGAAGGGTGTAATGAGGTTCGGAAAGAAGGGAAAATTAAGCCCTAGGTATATCGGGCCTTTTGAGATCCTTGAGCGAGTGGGAGAGGTGAACTACAAACTTGCATTTCCATCAGGCTTATCGGTGGTACATACAGTATTCCATGTGTCCATGTTTTGGAAGTATCACGACGATCCATCCCACGTGTTAGATTTAATCACTGTCCAATTGGACAAGGATTTTGATAGAATTTAAGAGTCTACCAAACTATATAGAGAACCAGGTTCTATATTAGTTCCCACCATAAGCATCAGACTATAAAACCAAACAATATAGAGAACCAGGTTCTCTATTTGTTCCCGCAGTAAATCGGCAGTAAATAAAGAACACACGATATTTACGTGGAAATCTCACAGCTAAACGGGATAAAAACCCACGACCTACCCTTGTAGAATTTCGAGTTCACTACTGAGCAATCTTTAGATTAAAACCTATGCAACCTAGGAATTGACCTCTTAATCCCTCACTAACTTGTAACACACCTATTACAAGTTACTTTGTAATAAATCTATTACAAAGACTTAATCTCTCACTAACTTGTAACAACACTATTACAAGCCACTTTGTAATAACTCTATTACAAAGACTTCACAACTCTACTAACTCTAGCCAAGAAGCAAACACAAGGGTTTATGATTTACAAAGGGTTTCCTACGCAATGCTTCTAAGTAAGCTTAGTAGGAATTACAAGTAAGAACTTCAACAAAGATACAACACAACTAAGGACTTATAATAACTCAATATGGGAAACTAGTTTGTTGCTATGTTGTTCTTTGTTCTTGATGCCCTTGAGTATCACTTGCAAGATGGACACACACTTGAGAGAATTCTTGATGAGTTCTTGAAGGTGCAAGTGATTTGTTTTACCTTTGCTTGATGTTAATATCTCATTTGTGACATCACTTGGATGATGTAATCAAGGTAGGTAATTCCACAAAAAGTTGACTGTTGTACTATTCCTGTACTGTAGCATGTGCAGGTAGCAACTTTCCAACTGGAGAGTTGACTTCGTACAATGATCTTAAGGTCTTGAGAATGTTTAAAGTTGTACAGTTGACTATACGACGACCAGGGGACTTGACCCATATCTGTTCCCTATCCTGATTTTATTGAGAATTGAACCAGACATCTGACTTTACTCTGAACGCAAGAGAACTAATTACATCAGGTTCCGTATCTGGTTCTCTCATGAAGTTTGTCAAATCATCAAAACAAAAGACACATAACTTATTAATTTCCCCTTTTTTTGATGATGACAAACTTAGAATTGATATTCCCCCTGAGAATCAGATCTCCACATTGTCCTCCTATGAATCAACCACATTCCCCATGAGACCAGACCAAAGGAACTGATCACAACTGGTTCTTCAAGATTGTTTGGCAAATCATCAAAACACAGAATAACATAACTTATCAATTTCCCCCTTTTTTATGATGAAAATCCCAAAATTAATGTTCCCTTGAGAACCAGATTCCTTACATGTTTCCCTGCGGATGAGACCTACAACCAATATATTATCAGCAACATTCCCCTTGTAAATCAGAGCTATCTTTCATGCACAACACAACATATTAATTCGATTATGTTCATCCCATATGCTGACACCTATATAACTTCCCCCTTTGGAATCATAGAAAATAATAACAAAAGAAGCACAACCAAAAAGAAGTTTAGCAACATTAACTCATTCCACTTGGGCAGCACAATATAAAAATAACAAGAACAAAAAGTGACTGTCATTGCACAAAATAAAGTGATTGCTCATAGTAGAGTAATTATAACAAAAGCATAGTAGTTTCAACAATACAGAATATGACAATGTAAACAACTAAGAGATATAGGGATCAATAGAAGATAGGAATTCGAGGGAATTTGGAAGGAGTGAAAGACATGGATCACTGGGCAGGAAGAAAAGTAAGGGGCTAAGGCCTTGATGAACTTGTCCATAGTTCATTCACTCTCCTTTGATCAATGATAATCTGCTCTCTCACTTTCTCCACCTGTTTCCTCATTCTTTCATTCTCACCCTTCAACTTAGTATTCTATTCTACCAAGGGTCCACGGGGACCTGGTTCTCTACCTATCTAAACAGGTTGAACCATCAATCAGATCACCAAGAATCTCCCTAAGTTTCTCCTCATTGAGAACAAACTCAGTCCCATGCACACATAGCATCAGAGTAACACATACAACATAGAAGTTTTAATTCTTCTTCATAAACGTTGGGACTTGGAGGAACAAATAGGTGATTCTATTTTTGGAACTCAACAATGTCAAGAAGTTCCTCCAACTTTCAGTAATATCATAGTCAACACTCTACCTAATAGCACTTTTTAAGAAATCATAGTCTTTTACCTTTCCAAACCCGATAACTCAACCTTTTGCTTCTGTAAGGAACCAGGTTCCTCACTAGTACTACCCTTTCTTTCCTAAGCGGCCTTGCTCCCTATTCTTCTCGATATGTTCACCCTTATCATCTGTTGCATATTTCAGCCAACTTTCTTTTCTTCATTTTTTTTTGAATTCTTTGTCACAAGTGAAGATTTTTCCACTTGATACTCTCTTCCACAATCACCACATCATCATGTCATACTACTCATCATTAATCAACCTACTTTTCATCAATCTTTCATACTGAATTGGAGGTTCATTTAAGCACAGAACCCAAGAGAAAAAGATCATAATTAGAATTAACATCCTAAGAAGGATTTGAGGGACCAGGTCCCTCATTTAGTTCCCCTTGTTTCGAAACATTCACCAATTCCGCCATCCTTCAAGGCTTCTACAAACCCAACATCAATTTTAGCCTCACTTTCTAGAATATTAGATCTACCCCATTCCTTTTCAGTTAAAGTCCCATGAAAATCTACCAAAGACTTTTTGTGTTTCGAGTCAGATGGAGTTAGAATTTTGGAAGGTGACAAAGTTGGATTCACTTCTGGAATATTTGGAGAGAAAGATTCTTTTTGAGATAAGGTTGATTTGGTTTTGAAGAAAAGAATCGGTTTTGGTTAGGCGTGAGAGAAAGAAATGATTTTTTGGGACAACATGTCAGTTCAGAAAAGGTTTAACATTTTATACTTCAAAAATTTAGAGAGATATGGGAATAAATTAATGACATTACACTTCAGCAGTTTAAAAAGGCATATAAGTATTAAAGAGACTACTAACCTGAATCACAGGAATCAGGTTCCTTGGCGGTTTTTTTTAAAATTTGAGAAAAAACTCCCAGAAGGGCAATGTCACTCTTACTTGTTTTGTCCTAAAATTTCCAAATGTGTATACATGTAACAGTATAGATTTGAGTTAGATGTTTTCGAAAAACACATTTTAGCATTGTAGCTTTCCTTCTTAACATAGTCAAACATCGAGGGACCAGGTCCTTTGTTGAGTTTGATCAACCCCAAGTGCTAAGCGATTCTTTTTAAAATGCTCTCCGCTTACTGCTTTGGTGAAGATATCTGTAATTTGATCTTCTATGCTTCATAACTTCATGCATATGTGTCCTTTCTCATATTGTCTCTGAGAAAGTGATGTTGCACATCAATATGCTTTGTTCTCATGTGTTAAACTGGATTTTTTGACATGTTGAGAGAACTAGTGTTGTCACATAGTAAGAGCGCACAATTAGAGAACTGTTGGCCCAAGTTTAGTTGAAGTTTTGAAGAATGACAAATGAACTCATGAAGGGCCAGGTCCATCTCAGGAGACACAGTGGTTATGGCCCATGCACATGAGATGCACGTGAAGAAGATAAGTCCTTGGGATCAAGCAGCAATATCTTCTAAATATCTTCTGAACTGATAGAAAAGATTGCATATGGGATAAGAAAAAGAAGTCTCCTTATGAGAAGAGAACACATCCGGATAAGGGTTGGAGTTTGGATAGGTCTAGGACTCAAACTCAATGGAGGATCAGAAATTGAGTTACAACCAAACTCTAATTACTAACCTAATAAATAATTGAGTTGTTCTCTTTTACATGTATGCACATACGCTGAAGTTAAGCTAAATTGAGAGCAAAGAGCAAGCCTATTTTGCAAGCAATTTATGTGAGATTAAGTGTGCACGCTTGCAGCTACTTGAACAAGATAGAAGAACCAATTCCATTGTATTTATTCTTATTCTAGTTCAATTGTAGTAGATGATTTAAAACTTGTACCTTTCCAGCTTTCATAGAAGCAATTATATTAGGTACATTAAGTATTCAAGTTAGAGTTAACTTGAAGGTGTCGCAACAGTTGAGGTTGTATGCCACACAGGGATTAGAATTTAATCCTTAGGTTTACAAGAGTTTGTAAATGCTGCTTTTTTGACTCAGTGATTTTAGTGGAAGTTTGAGAAAATCCTACGAAGTAGTAGGTCGTAGTTTTTTCACTTTTTGAGCCAGGTGTTTTCCACATAAAAATCTCTGTGTTCTTTAGTTTATGCACTCTTAATTCCGCAAACAGTTATAGTAAGAACATCTAGAAGAACCTGGTTCTTCTAGTGCAAAAATTAGGTACCACACAAATCACCCCCCGTCTTGTGTGGTATTGACGTTTAGAACATCAATTGGTATCAGAGTAGGTTATCCTTGAAGAGGCTAACACCTTAGGAGAAGATCAACAATGAGTGCACCACCTGGGAACTGGAAGGGCAATCCACTAACAGGCCTCCACTTTTCAATGGTTTGTACTATTCTTGGTGGAAGAACAGAATGAGAGATCACATTATAGGAGAAGATTATGAACTTTGGGACATAGTCACTGATGGTCCCCTAGCAACGACTAAGAAGAATGTTGAAGGAATTGATGTGCCAAAAACAAGGGCTGATTGTACTGCTGAGGACCTGAGGAAATGGGAGAAAAATGCTAAGGCCAAGAAGTGGTTTGTATGTGGACTAGGACCAGACGAGTACAGCAGGATCCAAAGTTGTACAACTGCTAAGGAAATATAGGATACTTTACAAGTGTCCCATGAAGGAACACCTCAAGTGAAAAGATCAAGAGGAACACTCATGTATTCTCAATATGAGAATTTTACTATGAAGGAAGGAGAAACTATCCAGGAGATGTGTACTAGATTCACTACTTTGACAAATGAACTTGAATCTCTTGGAAGGACTATCCTTGAAGAAGACAAGGTTGAGAAGATTCTGACAAGAGTTCTGCCAGTCACATGGGAAAGCAAGATCACTGCCATTCAGGAATCCAAGAACATTGCTACCCTCAGATTGGATGAACTAATTGGAAATTTAACTGCCTATGAAATGAGGAGACAAACCATGAAGATGGACACTCCCAAAAAGGAGAGAAGCTTAGCTCTCAGAATTACTGAAGGTGCAGATTTGGAAGATGATGAAATGGCTATGATCACTAGGGATTTCAAAAAGTACCTGATGAGAGGAAAGTGATGTTCAAGAGGTACAAACTTCAACAAATCAAGAGCTCAGGAGAAAAAGACAAATAAGGGATGCTACAAGTGTGGTAAGACTAACCACGTGATCAAAAACTACCCTCAATGGGAAATTGAGTGGAAGAAAAAAAGAGCTGAATGAAGGAACAGGAAGAAGGAACAGTTCAACCAAAGAGAAACAAAGGTTCAACCAAGGCTATGGTTGTTGCTTGGGGAGAAACTTCAGATGAAGACTCAGAAGATGAAGCTGAGGAGGAAGAAAGCACTAATGGCCATTGGAGAATCAGAGGATAAACAAGAGGTAAGTATTCTTCATCTCAAAGACAAGATTAAATTCTTGTCTAAAGAAAGTCTGGTTGAGCTGTTAATAGACTTCATTGATGAGTCTGAGATAATTAATAATGAGAAGGAAGTTCTGTCTAGGGAATGTGTGATTCTAAAAGCAAAATGTAAAAGTCTAGAGTCTAGGGCAAATGAGAGTGATAACAAAAATGTTGAGTTGAAGAACCAGGTTCTTGAACTTGACAATAGTGTCCTAGAACTTAAGTCTGAAAATATGAAACTAAAATTAGGAACAGGAAAGAAGTTAGCTGATCACACATGTCTCACTCTAGAAGAAAATTTGGGAAAAATGAAAGATGAATCATACAGGAAAGATGAATTCATCAAATTCCTAAAAGAAGATCTAGGAAACGTAAAACATGAACTAGACAGAACTTGCAAGTGGAACAAAGCCTCTGATGCTCTCTCTTGGTTTCAAGAGCATCACAGCAGTAATAAAAGAGGACTTGGCTATGGGACTCAAACTCCTAAATGGGATCCAAAAAGAAAGTACCTCACTCTTCCTAAAAATAAAATCTGCACACACTGTGGTAAGACTGGCCATTACAAATATGAATGTAATGAAAAAGAAATGGCCAGTCAAAAGAACAAAGTTTTTGTTAAAGAAAAGAATAAGTTGCCAGGATGGGCAAGAAGGAATTTAATTCATCCTTTTGCTTATAGAAAGGGACCCAAACCAGTTTGGGTTCCTAAGACTAACCCCTGATTTCCTTTTGCAGGTCCAAGTGAAAGGGAGGAGCCAAATATGGTACATGGATAGTGGCTGCTCAAAACATATGACTGGGGACAAGGACCAGTTCCTTTCACTTGAGGACTTAAAGGGAGGTAATGTCTCCTTTGGTAATGGAAAGAAAAGTGAGATCATTGGTGTTGGAAAGGTAGACAAGACTGATTCTCATTCCATAGAGAATGTCTACCTGATAGATGGCTTGAAATACAGTTTAATAAGTGTGTCACAATTGTGTGACAGAGGTAACCTTGTGGCTTTTACCTCCACCAAATGCTTTGTGATTAACCTTACCACTGACAAGATTGTTTTGCAGGGAAAAAGAATTAACAATATTTACATTGTAGATTTGTCAACTCTTTCAGAAAATGAACTTACTAGCTTAAGTGTGTTAGTTAATTATCCCCTCCTTTGGCACAAAAGACTAGGTCATGGCAGTCTAAATCAGCTAAACAAATTTGTCTCCAAGGACTTGGTTGTAGGTTTAGCTAATATCAAGTTCAAGTAAGACAAAGTTTGTGAGGCATGTGCAAGGAGGAAGCAGGTAAAGTCAGCCTTCAAATCCAAGAAAATGGTAAGTACGTCTAAGACGTTGGAACCGATTCACATGGATCTATGTGGTCCAATGAGAACCATGAGCAGAGGTGAAAAGAAGTATGTAATGGTGCTAGTTGATGACTATTCTAGATTCACTTGGGTTTTATTTCTAATTTCCAAATATGAAGCATTTGACATGTTCTCCGCATAAGTTAGGAAGACTTAGAAATAATTAGGAAATCATCTTGCATCCATTAGGTCTGATCATGAAACTGAGTTTGAAAACTCTAAGTTCGCTGAATTTTGTGATGAAAATGGCATAGATCACAATTTCTCTGCCCCCAAGACTCCACAACAAAATGGAGTAGTTGAAAGAAAAAATAGAACTCTTGAGGATATGGCTAGAACAATGTTACTATCTAGCAAATTGCCTCTAAGTTTGCTGTAAACACTGCATGTTACGTCATAAATAGATGCATGACCAGACCTCTAGTAGAGAAGACTCCCTATGAGTTACTTAAAGGGAGAAAACCAAACATATCCCATCTTAGGGATTTTGGTTGCAAGTTCTATGTGCACAATAATGGAAAAGACTCCCTAGGAAAGTTTGATCCCAGAAGTGATGAGGGGGTAGTCTTGGGATATTCTTCACGTAGCAAAGCTTATAAAGTTTTTAATAAAAGAACTCTGTGTGTAGAAGAAAGTGTGCATGTAGTATTTGATGAAACTAACATTCTTTCTGAGAGGCAGGAACATGAAGATGAAGACATTGGACTGGTCAAAGACTTGGCTGAAGCAACAGCTCAAGTCAGAGTGACACCGGCAGAAGGAACAAGAAATAGAACAGGTTCTTCCTTACAGGGCAACCTGACAGGGGGAAGAAATCAAAGAGGACTTGAAATAAACTCCTTAAAGGAACCTGTCCATGAACCTGTTCCTCATCAAATTGCTAAAACATCCAGTAGAAGCCAGTTGGTTGTAAAACCTCACAAGTATCAAAGTTCACATCACATTGAGAACATTATCACTGATCCAACATCTGGAGTCAAAACCAGATCACAATTAAAGAATCTGTGTGATTTTGATGCTTTTTTATCTCTTAATGAACCTAAAAATGTTGTTGAGGCTTTGCATGATGCAGATTAGGTCAATGCAATGCAGGAGGAACTCAATCAATTTGAAAGAAGTCAAGTCTGGCATCTAGTTCCTAGACCCAAGGACAGATCAGTCATTGGTACAAAATGGGTCTTCAGGAACAAACTTGATGAAGATGGAACTGTTACAAGAAACAAGGCAAGGCTGGTGGTTCAGGGCTAGAGCCAAGAGGAAGGAATAGACTATGATGAGACAATTTTTCCAGTTGCAAGACTAGAGGCAATCAGGCTTCTTATTGCCTTTGCAGCACATTGGAATTCACTCTCCATCAGATGGATGTCAAAAGTGCCTTCCTAAATGGCTACCTCAAGGAAGAAATGTTTGTGAAACAACCTCCAAGATTTGAAAGCAAGGGATGTCCTGAGCATGTGTACAAGCTGGACAAGGCTCTATATGGGCTCAAGCAGGCCCCAAGAGCTTGGTATGAACGACTATTAAAATTCCTACTGGAGCATGGGTACAAAAGAGGTAAAATTGACAACACCTTGTTCCTAAGGTAAAAAGGTAAAGACCTCCTTGTTGTGCAGATATATGTTGATGACATAATATTTGGGCCACTACTGAGAGGTTGAGTAAGGACTTTGCAAAATTGATGGGAAGTGAGTTTGAAATGAGTATGATGGGTGAAGTAAACTTCTTCCTAGGCTTGCAGATCAAACAAAGCCCAAACGGGACCATGATTCATCAGTAGAAGTATACAAAAGAACTAATCAAAAAGTTTAAAATGGAAGACTCCAAAGAAATAGATACACCTATTGCAACTGCCACAAAATTAGATGTTGATGAACCTGATTCATCAGTTGATCAAAAGTTGTATAGGGGTATGATAGGTTCACTCTTGTATCTTACTGCCAGCAGACCTGACATTGTTTTTAGTGTAGGGCTTTGTGCTCGTTTCCAGGCAAATCCAAAGGAGTCACACCTGACTGCTGTCAATAGGATATTGAGATATCTGAAGGGCACCACTGATCTGTGTCTTCGGTATCCCAAAGGTAGTAATTTTGATCTTGTAGGATATGCTGATGCTGATTATGCAGGTTTCTTAGTGGACAGGAAGAGCACTTCAGGTATGACACATTTCTTGGGGTCATGTCTTGTGTCATGGGATACCAAAAAGCAAAATTCAGTAGCCATATCTACTGCTGAAGCTGAATATGATGCTGCTGGATGTTGTTGTGCTCAATTACTATGGATCAAACAACAACTGGTAGACTTTGGAATTAAAGTGGGATGTATTCCAATATTTTGTGATAACACTAGTGCTATAAGTATGACAAAGAACCATGTTCAACATAAAAGGACCAAGCACATGGATGTTAGATACCACTTCTGAAGAGATAACTATGACAAAGGGTTAATCTCAATAGAATTATGTGCTATTGATAAACAAATAGCTGATGTCTTCACTAAAGCACTGAGTATAGAAAACTTCAAAAGGAACAAGTTGGAATTAGGGATGATTAAGATCACCTAAGAGGTCCAGTTCAGAATGCACAATAAAAAATAATTGGTTAGGAGTTCTTGATATCATGTAAATATCTAGACTAATTTTTACTCAGTTTCATACTTTAGTTAGTATACTCCTGTTACTTGTGTTTATATGACTCACTAATCTCTTACAAAGTTTTTCTATTTTGCCATTTGAGGCATGATCAAGAGAAATCTTACTTGAAGAACCTGGTTCATCATTATATGCTCATGAGAAAGTTCAGGTATGTTTCTATACTTTGCACAATTAGAAAGATAAATTTTCCAATCGTGAGCAAAAGTCCTAATTACACCAAACTTCTAGAAATTCTATCCGTTGAGCATTGAACTAGTTTCATTACCCTAGGAGTCTAATTAAAACGGGATCTTTTCCTAAAAACAAGCGTTGCCCATTAATCACCAAGAGACCGGAATTCTAATGTGATTAGACCTCTAATTGACTCTAAAAAAGCATGTTGTTACTGTGAGCACGTGATTTTACCCTATATGAGAATTACTCCCAAAAATTCAAAATAAAATAGTTTTGAGTTGTTTGCAATTTTTGTGGATTTTGTGTTATTTTTCTCTTATTGTTTGCGTTTGTATGTGCATGTTTATTTGTTTAATTAATGAAAATACAGAATACGTCGCATTTGTATTTAAGACTTAATTCTACAATTAGGAGTAATTAAGTTCGTCTTGCAAAATGAAAAGATCACAAAAAATAATGTTACTTTGCATCTTTAGCATTTAATGTCTAGTTGTGTGATTTTAATTGGTGTTTAATTTTGTGGGATTAAGAGTTAATTTTTGATTTTATGATTTAATCTAGGATTTTGGTTTTAAAATTAGGGTTAAAATAAAAGAAAATAAAACAAAAATAGAAGAGAAATCAGACTGGGCTGTCCAAATTGAACAAAAAACCAAGCCCAAACGTCTTCCCATACCCGGTCCAATTTGATTCTGCACAAGCACTGTCGAAATGACGCCGTTATTGTCACGTCCTTTCTGAGCCGTTGGATCTCACATATCCAATGGTCAAGATCATCAACCCAGGAACACCAAACCAGCCCGACCCGTTTCCCCAAACCGATCCAGTCCCAAAGAAGGCCAAACGACACCGTTTGGTTTAGTCGACTGACCCAGGCCATTGATCTCAAATGATCTAACGGCCTGGATTGGTTCTCTCACTCGGTATATAAGGGTCAAAATGTACCAAGCCCCCTTAAGCCATACCCCCCTTTTCCGCCTTCGTCTCTCACTTAGAGACCAGATAAATCCACCGCCCCCAACCGCCGAGCTCCGCCCATCAGAAATTGCCTCACGACGGTTTCGGTGGCCCAAACAACCCCACCTTCACACCATAGAACCGCCTCACCTTCCTCTCCTCGAATCCACCCTTTGTTTTCTTCAAATCATCCCCAACCTCTTTGAATATCAGATCGAAGATCAGCCAGAAAACATAACCCCTTCAATGACCACCAAACTTCACACCCCTCAACCCCTGACCCTCTCACCACTAGAACACCCTTGGATTCCTTCGAATCAAACCCGGACGCCTCGAATCTTAATTTCGAATCAAGAACCCTAGCCACCGCCACAAGACCCCAGTGGCGGCACCGCCTCCCTTTGACCCCAAATCCATACCCCATCACCACTAGACCTCCCTCATCCTATATCCACCTCCATTTCCCTTCGAATATCACTCCGACTCTTCGAATGGCAAATCACAGAAAACCTGAGCCCTAAGCTTAAAATCTAACGAGCTGCGAGGATGTTTGGACTAAATTGGACTTTAGTCATATGTTTTCGTTATTGGAAACATGCGATTAAGGTCCACTTCAGTCCAAAGCAAAGTGAAAAGGAATTTTCGGTCCTGGTCTGCCTGAGTTCCGGGTATTTTCAATCCTCTTTTCTGTTGTTATATTTTAGTTTTCATTTAATTTCCGTGCTTCTTCTCGTCCTGTTTCATTTCTGCTTCTGTGTTTGTTTGAATTAAGCTAGTTCATATGAAGATTAATGCGTCAAAATGTAAATTGTTTAGTCTGTTGGAATGCTTAAGTTTTAGAGATTAGTTCATTATTTAGGCAATAATAACACTGAATCGAATTAACTGATCATTTGAATATCTGGAATTTGTGAGTCTCTTTGAGTTCTTCTGGATGGTTTCAATTGCACAAAATATGTTTTCGTCTCATTATTTTTAGTTCTCTTATCTCAGTAATTGATTGGTTTCGATATTTGAATGTTGCTAAAACAGGATAGTTAATTGTGTTCCTTGTTTTGTTTATGTGAGCATTAAAACCTTGAGAGTAAAGAAATTGGGAACTAATTAAACTAATGAAATAGTTTAATCAGCAATGGGGGTTGATGACTGTTTAAAACTCTGTCAGAAAAACAGAGATCACATGGGCACCATTTCACAAGGTTTGAAGTAATTGAATAGAAAACAGGTTGCCCATACTTAATTGAATAGGAAAATAGGTTGCCCATACCCCTGTGATTTAATAAAGGAAGAAACAGGTCAGTGGTAGTACTGACTAATATTTAGTATTCATAATGGGAACCTCAGGGAATATCATGGGTAAAATTGGTTTAAATAATGGATTTTTTAAAAGGGCTGGCGGGTCTGTTTTAGAGGACAATAAATAGAACTTTTTGGATGGAAGGAAGGGGAGGCTTTTTGAATGATGAGAGAGTGGGGAAAGGCAGTTGAAAAAGAATTAAGAAAACTGGTTGTGAGTCATCAGTTTTTGAGTGTTTAATCAGTGTTGAGAGCTAGAAAGTCAGTTTGAAAAAGAGTTAAGAGAGCTTGGAGAGGGATCAATTCTTGGTCTCTTTTGTAATCAGTTGACAGAGAAGTAAGGTCTATCTAGAAAGCAGCCCGAAAAGCAAAAGAAACAAACTTATTGCCCCATTGAAACAAACTTACTGCTCCATTGAAACAAACTTATTGTTGGTCCATTTCTGGTTTAATCCAAGTTTAATAGAGTCTATTGTGGGGTCAATTATCGGTTGTTGTGATTCTGTGGATTGCTAGGATTTCGTTTTGGTATTTTGGGTGCTGTATTAGTTTGTTTCGAATTGCTGTTGGTGTTACTGTTGGTTACCGCTGTTGGTTGTTGATTTACTACTTGCTGATCTCCCCTCTTCTTATTGTGACTCAATTCCAGGTACACATCTCTGCCTATTCCTGATGTAATTCTCCCATAAGAAATGGAAATGCAGAGGCTGCTTGATATTCTTTGAAGTTTTCCATTTTCATTAGTTCACTACTGCTGTTAGCTCCAGGATTTAATTGATGTATTGCTTTAGTGTGCATGTATTGAACTAATTAGATGATCAGTTTTGTATAATTGTTGGATTGTCGATTGTTTGGCCTTTAAGATTTATCTTCCAGATCCTGCTTCCAACACTTCAGCTTAGTATATAGTATAACAATCTTATGTGGAAATAAATTGCCATCAACCCTCAGATTCAAGGGATGATCTTAAATGCTAGAATTGATTTCCCGATTCAGTTATTAGTCGCTTTAGAAAGCTTCACATGACTGATCATGCCAAACCTATGTGATATATGAAATCGAAGTAGTATTTTCGGATGAGTATACGGGTAGAATCTGATAGTAAATGTTCACGATTGTCAGATTAGCCCATTAGGTTTGATAGTTTAATTTAATTAGTGATACTTCATCCTGTTCAATGCATTCAGAATAATACAATGATTAGTTCAAATGACCGCTTGATGGAATCGGAGAGCGTCTCGGTCTGTTTGATGAATTGAGCTTAACGACTCATTTTTGAGAGTGCTGGATCAATTAAGCCAATTTTCCTAACTAGTTTGCATTCTTGGTCAGACTGTTAATCCTTCTAAATGGTGTTTCACCTTTGTTTTGGCGCGGGCTTGACAGTAGTATCACAGTCTCCCGGGCCAATCTCTGTTTACGTTGGAAGGCTCGACACGGGTTTAAGACACCCAAATGCCTGGGCCTATCTTTTCTTTTACTAGGCCCGAGTAATCCCTTTCCAAGGAGGCTGTCTCGAAGCCTGATTATTACAATCATGCGAGCAAAAGATTCAATTATTTGGACTTGATTGAAAGAGTTCGATTCATAATTTAATACGATGTAATTTAATTCTTAACCAATTAGGACTCTTCTTTTATTCATAGAGACAAGAATAAATAGAGAAATCATAGTGTCGTTAGGATTGACCTTTAAATAAAGATGAGATGAGCCTCGCCAAATAAAACGCACAAACTACGGGGCCCTCAATAATTTATCAAAAATAAAACGTTTAGAATTCGGGACGAGCTATTTAGTGAATTTCACGGCCTTCCCCAAAGTTAATAATATGCTAGTCGCTTTAGGGACGTCATTAAATTGCTTTACCTTCCTAAATACGGGTGCACATTTATGTGACCCAAATCCAAATCTCGACGAAGTCGAAATATGTCAATAGCCACGGGTACATTGATGTGACGTGGTTCGAGATGTATTTTCATGACGTCGCAATTCTCATAAAAAATAATAATAAAGCGGTAAAATAGTCTTTAAAATTGCACTATAGGATAACATGTATTAAAATCATATATTAAGCCATTTATAACAGTTTAAGCGACTGTGCTAGAACCACGGGATTCGGGGGTGCCTAACACCTTCCCTCAGGTCAACAGAACTCCTTACTTAGAATTTCTGGTTCGCAGACTTCATTTGGAAAGTCGAATATTTTCCTCGAATTGAGATTCAAGATAAAACCGGTGACTTGGGACACCAAAAGCCAAACCTTTCCCAAGTGATGACTCTGAAAAATAAATAAATAATCCCATTTCGAATAATGTCACTTTAAATGGAAAAACTCCCTCATCCACTATCACTCGGGGTAGGTGCATAAAAAGGAGGTGTGACAGTTACTGCACTTAATCATAACCCCTCTTTAAAAACACACCACATCTCTTCTTTTCGCTCATAACCGTCACTCACTTCCTCAAAAACTCTGATCATCTCCTTCATCTCCAAAATTTCCAAAATTCCCAAAAAAATTCTCTACCATGACAAACCCTCAAGACAACCCAAGTACTCCCCCACCAGTATCCCCTAATACTTCATAATCAACACCTCCTATTGAAACCCCAAAACCTAGGTTTCGTCGCCAGAAATGTTGGCCAGGAAAACTGTAGCTTCTGGCCCTTTGAGTAAAGCCTTAAACAAAAAATTGAAAACGCGTCAAAGAGGGGAAATAACTAAAAAGGAATCATCTGATTCAAGCTCCGAGGCTGAAACTTTTGTCTCTGCAAGTGATGGAGAAGAACATAGGTCTTCTGAATCAGACAAGAATCAAGAAAACCCTAAAGAGGTAAATACATGATATGTTTTTTTTGATGTAGTGGAGAAAGTAGATGATAGGTTTGTGTTGGTGGGATCTATGAGAGATGTAAGTGAGGAAGAATCAAAGAGGAAGGGAAGGAGAAATAAAGGTAAAATTCTTGCAATTTGTGGAGGAGATGAGGAGAGTGGCAACAAGCCAGAGGGAAGTGAATCTGGGGAGGCTGTTGAAGGTCTTGTGCACGTGAGTGAACAACAATATGCACCTAATCCATATGTGGAAGAAACCTTGGCTGACATTCTGAAGAAAGTTGGAGCAAGCTATGATCCCAAAAAGCCAAAGCTTCTTCTCAAAAGGCTCCAACTTTCTCTAAGCCAACAAATAAAAGCAAGGTGTCATATCCTAAGTCTACTGTCCCTTCAGCACCAAAGGTGAGAGTTACTAGAAGTAGGGTAAGGCAAAGTGATGCTGAATTGGAGAAAGCCCTAGAGGCAAGCAAGAAAAAGAAGAAGGAAAAAGGAAAAGAAAAGGTTGTGGAAAGTTCTGAGGCTGCTGAAGAAGAGGAGGAGATGGAACTGGTCCATCAAGAGAGAGGTACAACTGTGGAGGTTCCCATTGCCAAACCAAAAGGAACCAAGACTCCTTCAAAGAAGTCTTCAAAATCTGTATCTGCTGAACCCTCATTGGCCAAAAGAACTAGGTCTGCAATGAAGGGAAAACAAGTAAAAGTTACTGAAGAAGAAGAAGAAGAATGGAGTGGAGAAGAAGAAGAGGAGGAGTCTGAAAAGGAACAAGATCGATTTGCCATCTTTGGTAGGAGAAAGATTTTGAAGGGGAGGTTGCTCAAAGACTTGGAGGAGCCATGCATGATTATGTTGGTGGATGCTCTAGTTGCATAAGGCTAGAAGGACATAGTTCTTCAACTGGATGGAAGGCTGACAAGAAAGGAGCTGATCGAGTTCATGGCAATTGCCACTGTGAAAAATGGGGAAGTCACCAGTGTGGTTAGAGGAGTGAAGGTGCAATTTGATGCAGCTAAATTGGGGACAATTCTGGACATACCATGTGAGGGCTATGATGACTACACTAGGCAGAGGTGGCCTTGTCTAGATGATCTTCCTAGTTCTCTCCAAATCACCAGGAACTTTTTTGATACTGAGTCTGTTGAATATGTGCTAGAGGCAAGATTTGTACAGAAGAGTGAAATGAAGCCTGAGCACAAGGTGCTATTTGAATTTGTGAACAAGTGTCTGCTGCCCAGACAGGAAAGGAGGCATACTGCTAACTACATGGATTTGGTTCTTTTGGAATGCCTTGTGAGAGAAAAGCAAATAAACTGGTCTCCCATTTCATAAATGGCTCCAAGGCTCATGTTACTCCCTATGGGTTCATACTGACGACTGTGTTGGATAGGTTGAATATTCCCTTGAAGAAATGGGAGATGGCCTCCAGCAAGGACCATCTTGGTGTCAAAACCCTGCAGGCTTGTGACTATCTCCTCAGTATAGCCCCAGTTGAACATGGTTCATCTTTGAAGACTCCAGTGAACAACAAGGTTAGGGCTTTGGTTCAAGAGTGTGGGACAAAGGATGCTGATATTGCTAGGCTCAAGGCTCGAGTTGCTGAACTTGAAAATGAGAGGAATAGCCTCAAAGATGAGCTAGCAAAAGAAAAGGAAAAATGTGAAGGGATGCTTCAAACAATGCTCAATCTTCTCCAATCCCAACCCTCTAGCTCCTCCAAGCCTTAGGTCCTCCAGCACTATCCTTGAACCAGTCTAGTAACCCCCCCAGTGACCCAGATTAGGGATTTTTTCTTTGCTTGTTTTTGCTCATGGTTGGAAGTCTTTCTTTATTTTTGTGGACTGGTTGTAGAAGCATTTACTATCAATGACTATCTGCTTTTCTCTTGTTTTGTGATGATTATGTTCTCAATAGTTAAGTTTTTTTAAGTTCGATTATTGTTTCACTAAACCATGCTTTCACCTGCAGTTGCCCCAGTGGCCATGAGTAACTATTACAATCTGGGATTCACATTATATGCAACTTTTTGATGATGCCAAAAGGGGGAAGAGATATTGTGCTTTACTTTATATTCTGAAAAGTGATATTTATAACCTGATTAAATCTGGTCCTTAATGATGAGTTGAAATTTCTTATGTAAAAGTGTTGATAATTAGCTGAGTCTCACCGGTTCTCTGATCTGTAAAAACACAGAGTTTGTCATCATCAAAAGGGGGAATTTGTTAGCCCCAGTTTAGTTGAAGTTTTGAAGAATGACAAATGAACTCATGAAGGACCAGGTCCATCTCAGGAAACACAGTGGTTATGGCCCATGCACATGAGATACACGTGAAGAAGATAAGTCTTTGGGATCAAGCTGCAATCTCTTCTGAATATCTTCTGAACTGATCGAAAAGATTGCATATGGGATAAGGAGAAGAAGTCTCCTTATGAGAAGAGAACACATCCGGATAAGGTTTGGAGTTTGGATTGGTCAAGGACTCAAACTCAATGAGGATCAGAAATTGAGTTACAACCAAACTATAATTACTAACCTAATAAATAATTGAGTTGTTCTTTTTTACATGTATGCACATAAGCTAACGTTAAGCTAAATTGAGAGCAAAGAGCAAGGCTATTTTGCAAGAAATTTATGTGAGATCAAGTGTGCACGCTTGCAGCTACTTGAACAAGATAGAAGAACCAGTTTCATTGTGTTTATTCTTATTCTAGTTCAATTGTAGTAGATGATTTAAAACTTGTACCTTTCCAGCTTTCATAGAAGCAATTGTATTAGGTACATTGAGTATTCAAGTTAGAGTTAACTTGAAGGTGTCACAACAGTTGAGGTTGTATGCCACACAGGGATTAGAGTTTAATCCTTAGGTTTACAAGAGTTTTGTAAATGCTATTTTTTTTGGCTCAGTGATTTTAGTGGAAGTTTGGGAAAATCCTACTGAGTAGTAGGTCATGGTTTTTTCACCTTTTGAGCCAGGTGCTTTCCACGTAAAAATCTCTGTGTTCTTTACTTTATGTACTCTTAATTCCGCAAACAGTTATAGTTAGAAGAACCAGGTTCTTCTAGTGCAAAAATTAGGTACCGCACAAATCACCCCCCTCATGTGTGGTATTGACGTTTAGAACATCAAGAACACACCAAAATCTTGTAGATGCTACTTGAACCACAACAGTTGAGAACAGCAAGAGGCAGCTGCCATATATTCAACTTCAGCAGTTGAAAGGGCCAATGAGTTTTGTTTTTTTGTGCCCCATGGATTAGACACCAACCCAAAAAATATGCCATGCCAGAAGTGCTTTTCCTATCCACCAGATACCCAACATAGTCGGCATCATCATACCCTATTAAATCAAAGTTATCTTCTGAGGGATAGTAGAGAACCAGGTCATGCATCCCTTTGAGATATCTTAAGATTCTCTTGGCTATCTTCTAATGTGATTCCCTTAGATTAGATCGAAACTCTATACATGGTCTCATTCATAGAGGAACCAGTTTCATCCATGTCCAGGCGAGTGGCTGTGGCAATGAGAGTATCAATGGTTTTTTATGCTTCCATGTCAAATCTCTTTAGCAGCTCCTTGATGTACTTCTATTGACTTGTCATTGTCCCCTTATGAGTTTCCTTCACTTGTAAATCTAAGAAGAAATTCAGTTTCCCCATCATACTCATTTCGAACTCACTTCCTATGAGTTTTGCAAATTCTTCACAGAAAGGGTCAACTATTGCTCCAAAGATGATGTCATCACTATAGTTCTGCACAATGAGCAGGTTCCTTCCTCGTTTCTTTAGAAAAAGAGTGTTGTCAATTTTCCCTATTGTAAAGACATTTTCTAGAAGGAATTTTGACATCTTTCACACCAAGAACAAGGAGCCTGCTTTAACCCATACAAAGCCTTGTCGAGTTTAAAAATGTGCTTCCAAACTCATCAAGTTTGTTTCTGAATACCAACCCGGTTCCTATAATAGTTCTATTAGTAGGTCGTGGAACCAGGTTCCATACATTGTTCCTCTCAAATTGACGGAGTTCTTCTTGCATAGTTGTAACCAATCTGCATCTTTTAATGATTCCTTGATATTCTTGGGCTCTATTTGAGAGAGAAAGGTTGAGAAGGAAAGTGAGTTTCTTGTCTTTGATCTGGTTTGAATTCTTGAATCAAGAGGAGTGATTATATTTTGAAGAGGGTGTGAGCTCTTGTGCTTCTAGTTGGACACCTGAATCTTATTAAGAAAGGATCCAGGTTCTTTTGGATTTGATCCATGTGTCATGTTCCTTACCTCAGCAACTGGAGTTCCATGTACAGCATCCACAACTTTATTTTTTGCTTCAGATATTGTGATTGAGGGACCAGGTTCCCCTATGTTGGATGGAGTCTCATCTTCAGTTCTGAGGAACAAGGTCCATGTAAATCTAGAGTAGTCATCCACAATGACGAAAATATGTACCTCTTTCCTCCGCTTCTTGGCACCTCATAGGTCCACATAGATCCATATGGAGGAGATCAAGTGGCATTGAGATGCTAGCTTCCTTTTTGGGCTTGAAAGAGGATCTTACTTGCTTTCCTTTTACACATGTATCACACACCATGTGATCGTTGAAGCTTGACTTGGGCAGACCACAAACCAGGTCCTTCTTGACCAATTTGTTCAGCAGCGTAAAACTTGCATGACCTAGCCTTCTATGCGATAGCTCAGTATTATCATCAACAACACTCATACAGCTAAGATCCCCTTGTCACATATTTGGAAAATACTCAGCAAGCTATACTTCAACCCTTTCACGTAGTATGCATTTTCAGTAGAGTGGGAAAGAGACTTCCCAATCATTCCAATTCCTAGAATGTATCCCTTCTTGCCATTTTCAAAGGATACACTTCCTCCCTGTAGGGCCTTCAGTGAAAGGAAATCATTTGTAATTCCATTCATGTGCTTCGAGCAGCCATTATCCATGTACTATTGTTGGCTGCTCTCATTCACTGTTCCCTACACAAGTAAATCAGGGGTTAGATCTAGGAACCCAAACAAGTTTGGGTCCCTTGTAGAGAGGAAAGGGGTGTTTTGGTCCAAGCAGGCATTATACATTTTTTATGTGAAGGACCAGGTTCCCTAGTAGTAGTTACTTTTTCAGCAAACACTTTGTTTTTCTGTTAGGATTAGAATCTGGCCTTACAGGTTTCCTTAAAGTGCTCAGTATTGTCACAGTGAGTGCAAAGACAATTGTCAGGTATAGTAACATATTTGCTATGAGGGTTGTATGGACTCGTTTCCCTTTGGAACCCGATTCCCTACCTATTTCCCCCACTGTTTGTATACATAGCAGTGATTGCATCACAGGACTAGGTCCACTTAAGTGATCTTTCTAGGTCACTCTTCACTTTTTCTAGGTCTTCCTGAAGTTGTTTGTTTTTCTCAAGCTCTGCACACAGTCTAGATTTCACTAATTTTAACTCATCTTCAAGCCTAGATGTGCTTCACTTACAACTTCCTTTCCTTTTTGAGTGTTCCCATGCCTACTTTCTCTTTTTAGTTCCTCAATTATTTCCTTTAGGTCTACAACCACCACTAATAGGTCATCTCTCTCTTGCTCAATATTAGCAACCTTCTTAGTTAAAACCTCTTTCTCCTTTCTAACACACTCAATGGTCTCTTTTAGATTGACCACAACCACTAGGTCATCTCTCTCATGTCCTATTTTTGCAATTTTTTTTAGTTAAGGCATCTTTTTCTTTCTTCGGATTCTCAATGGGTTCCTCTAAGTCTACCAATACAACTACTAGATCTTCTCTTGATTATTCTGCTTCTCCCAGTTTCATAATTATGGCATCTTTATCATTTATAAGACTATGATAGGCATCAATTAAAACATTTTCCAAAGACATAAGTTTTTTGGAGAATAATACTTTAGATTTCTTTGAAGATCTAAGAAGTTTACCGCATCATCATCTTCTTCATCCTCATCATATTTTCCCATAAATGCAAATATGGAATCATACTTTGCATCTTTGCTTTCAATGGCCATCATGGAGGTGTATACATGTTCATCATCACCCTCAGATTCACTAGAGAAACCTCCCCAGGCCTCCAGAGTTGCTTTACAATATTATCAGTGACATCTCTTCTCTTGAACTTTCTGTCGGGGACATGGTTCCTCTTAACCATTTTGTCAGCATTTTGTTTGTAATGGTCCTGCTTGTGGAGAGGACAATCTTTGATGAAATGTCATGGCTTTCTGAACTTTGACAACAATCGTATCCTTTAGTGTTTCTGCCTTCCCTTCTTGGGAATGCCTCCATTTCCACGAACCATTTGCTGAAATCTTGATGTTTGTCGGTTGATTGACTTTCCTCGAAGTTTGGTGGAGCATCCGTGTATATCCTTTCTAGGTGTTAACCTTTTAGAAACAACCCGTTTTGATACCAATTGATAGCATTTAAGGGTCTACCAAACTATATAGATAACCAGGTTCTGTATTAGTTCCCACTGTCACACCTCCTATTTTTCCTTACCATACCCCGCAAAGCGTGTGGTAAAGGGAGTTTTTCCAATTAAAGGATAATCGAAACGGGATTCGTTTATTAAGAGATTCGGAGTCGCCACTAGGGAGATTTATGGTGTCCCAAGTCACTGGTTGAATCCCGAATCGAGGAAAGGTTTGACTTTATTTAACAGTCCGCGAACCAGAAATCCGGAAAAGGAATTCTGTTAACCCGGGAGAAGGTGTTAGGTATTCCCGAGTTCTGTGGTTCTAGCACGGTCGCTCAACTGTCATATTTGGCTTATTTATCTGATTTATAACATGCTTTAACTTATGTGCAAATTTTAATCTTTAACCGCTTTTAATTATTTTTCAAGGAATTAAACGTCGTTAAAAATATGTTTTTGGATCACGTCACATGAAATGCACCCGGATCCTCGACACATTTTATTCAACGTTTTGGGATTTGGATTTGGGTCGCATGAAATGCACACCTGAATTTAGGAAGGTGAAATTATTAAAGACGCGCCCAAAGTGACTAGCATATTATTATTTTTAGGGAAGGCCGTGAAATTCTCTAAACAGCCCGTCCCGAAAACTTTGTATTTTAATATATTTATAGAGGGCCCCGCAGCTTATGCGTTTTATTTGGTGAGGCTCGTCTCATTTATTTTAAAAGGATCACCCTAAAGTGACTACATTTTTTTATTTTTAGTTCGTCTCTAAAAATGAAAGAAGAAAAAGTCCTAATTGATTTACATGCTTGACAAGCTTGGGCCTCTTATTAGTTATTAGATTAATGTGGAAGGAAATTGCACTCGAGCTTGCATAAGGGAGATTGTTTTGTGCCTTATTCTACAAGCGAATATTACTAAACCTGAAATTATAAATAGCATGCGATTTTGACAAAATATTAGAACAAACTAATCATTCTCTAATTGGTTTAAACTAACAATTTTAGATGAGTGGGGCCACCGGAATTAACTACAAGAAGATGTTATCAAACTGGATTCAAATACTGGCCTATATACTGCCTAATGGAATTAGCTTCTAGGTAGAGTTAACTAAATGATTAAAGCTACAGTGCACCAGGAAGAATGACTAACACTAATCCATTAGGATACACAGACCTAAAGTCTGCCTTAAATACAAACAAACACTAACTACAGTTGGTAACTACATCCTAATAGATCGTTATTATTATAACTTCAATTAATCCAAATCAAACTGAATACAGTCCAGCTATATAAAGCTGGCAGAAATTTAAATAACAGTAGTATAAGAAATGTTCTAAAATACAACCATGTAAAGAAGAAAAGTTAAATCAAAACTTCAAACTTCCACTTTTCATATGTATTCATGCTTCTACATTTTTCAGCTTACAATAGCCAGTGTTATAGTCGTGTACCTGGTATTAGAAACAAGAGAAGAGGAAGATGAGAATCAGCAGTAGTAGTAACAATACAACATAGCAACAACCCGCAAAGCAGTAATGCAATAATCCAGTAATAGATTTGGAAACCAGCAGGACAAATTCCAGCAACAACCAGTTGTACAATAACCAAATAACCAACCAAACTCAGGAAGCAAACCAAATGAAACCCCAAAAATACCAACAACAATCACAGGCAGAAACAGAATGAACCAGCAATGCAATAGGACAATAGATTTCTGATTTCTGTTCTTCAGACTCTCTATGTACTGAACTTTCTTAATGTTCAAAATACAACCTATGTTCCACTCTATAATTACTGAACTCTTTGAGGTAAAAAAACCAGCCTATTCAAACTCTATATCTCTGGAGTTTTTTCTTAAAATTCCAGCCTGTTTTCTGTTCTAAATGAGCCTATTTATAACTAGAAAACAGGCCTCTAAGTCTGCCTCGATCTCCCCATACCTCATTCTGCCCATCCCCTCTAATTCCCCACTCCTTAATGTCTTCTTGATTCAAGTTCATTGGTTCCCCACTAATACCTATTTGGTTCTATTGTTAATTCCCTTGTTATTGGTCCATGTACTTTAATTATTTCCTAATAAACCATCCCATACTATTACCGATTTCCAACCCACCACTATTAAACAAATACACTATTTTAATGATATATCAGTACTTAACTGACAGACCACTAACAGTAAACAATTTTCCCAACTTTTCCATCCCCAAGATATCCCTTTTGATTCACTGAAATTACCACCCATCAGCTATAACCAAACCTTAACAAAATCAATCAACAGAGTCAATCAATTTAGTTCAATGATGAACTGAATGTACAAACATGCCTAATTCTAAGTTCACCAACCAGCCCATTTCAATACAAAAATTAGAACAGTAATGAAGCAGTAGGGGAAACATACTGGAATGAACTATGAAATCAAAACCAAAATTAAATTACTACCATGTTACACCAACGCTCAGACCTACACGGACTGATCGACGAAGCTATTTTAAATGAATCTCATAGTAACTAACATATGCTAAGCATCAGAAAAAAATTGGACCAAGAAAAGGGTCCGATGGAGAAGGAAAAAATAAATAACAAAAGATGATGAAATACAATGAAGCTTAAACAGATAAACAACCACAAAATAGAAAAAGAAAAGAGGGAAAATACCTCAAAATTAGGCTAAACTCCGCACAGTTCCCATTTGAAACTTTGACATGAGTTTTGAAGCCAAAATGGACCTTAATCGAGTGTTCTCGATTGAGAACACTTGACTAACGTCGATTACGACCTCAAATTATTTTGGCTCTTCTAGGGCTTGTTCAGTCGAATTAAAATTCGATGAACTCTGCTATGATTTGAGCAAAACTATCATGGGCTTTGGGGCGAGGGTGATCTAGTGGTCAAACGGTGTAGCTTTGGGAAGGTTTAGGGTTGGCGCCGCCACCAAGGATTTTTAGGGCAGTGCTAGGGTTCTTAGCTTAGATTCGTTATTCGAGGAGTCCCGGGGTGATTCGAAGGAAACCAACGACCTTTGAGTGACGAGGGAGGTCTAGAGGTGGCATGGCATTGATTTGGGGTCAAGTGGACAAGGTGAGGTTTTTGACTGATCCTTCGATCAAAGATTCGAAGATGTTGGCTAGGATTTGAAGGATAAGGTTCAAGGTTTTGGAACGGGGAGGTTGAGGTGAATAAGTGGTGTAATTTTGGGGCGATTTTCGGTGGGTGGTCCACGGCGGAGTGAGGCGGAGGAAGGCGAGCCCGTCTCTGAGGGCTTGAGAGAGACGAACGAGGGGGGTCTGGAGGGGGGCAGGTCTGTTTGGCTCATTATATACTAGATAGGAAATTGATTCCAAGCCGTTAGATCAACTAAGATCAACGGCTTGGATCAAGTTACTAATGCGAAATAGGGTCGTTTAGTAGTAACGGGGGTCGGGTTGGTCTTTGGTAAACGGGTCGGGTTTGGTTCTTGGATAAGGGTACTGATCTGTGACTGTTGGATATGGCTTGGGTGAATGGCTGAGATTTTTTCCATTGAAAAGACATAGTTTGGCTCCTATACTACGTCGTTTCACCTCCTGTGAGAGGGATTCCTGGACCGGGTAAGAAAAAATGTTTTGGGCCTGGATTTGGTCAAATTTTGGATGGACCAGTCCGGTTTTCTCTTTATTTTTATTTCCTTAATTTCTAATTAATAAAACCCAAAATTCTAACTTAAATGATAAAATCAAAAGTTAACTAAAATGCTAATTAACTCCTAATAATAATTATCACACAAATTTGAATAAAAGAAAATCACACGATTTTGACATCAAATAAAAATGCAAAGTACACTATTTTTTTTGTGATTTTTCCATTTTGACATAATAGACTTAATTACTCCTAATTGTAGAATTAAATCCTAAAAATACGAATGCGACATATTTTGTATTTTTATTAATTATAAACAAATAAATATGCATAGACAAATTCAAACAATAAAAGGAAAATAACACAAAACTCACAACAATTGCAAACGACACAAAAATTATTTTATTTTGAATTTTCTGGGAATAATCTCATATAGGGCAAAAATCACGTGCTCATAGCTGCCCCTCTTTGCCCGTAAACACGAAGAGTTTTCGTGCAAAGATAAAGTGGGCGGATACGAGCGATTTTTTGCCCGTTTGAGTACTCCGCGTGAATTATTTTTTGAAAGATTTGACCGAACCTCTGCTTCAAAAGATCTCCTACATATCCTTGGCTAAAAAGGGAATCAGGTCAATGTAGTTCGGGAAGTTTTGGTAGCTGGGACTACCATGGGACTGCAATTTTGCTGTTACTGCTGCTGCATGCTGTTATTTCTGCTTACTGACCTCCTTATTACACCATTTCTAAAAGGAAAACAAAAAGCTAGACTAAACTAAGGGTTACAAGATCTTATCTATCTCTGACTTGCTCTTGTAGTCTTCCTTCTGATTTATGAAGTGTATTCCCTTGTTCTCTAGGTGGGCGCCTGATTGCTGACCTTGAACTATATTCCCTTATTCTCTAGGTAGGCGCCTGATAGCTGAACTTGTATTCCCTTGTTCTCCAGGTGGGCGCCTGATAGCTTGAAATGTATTCCCTTGTTCTCCAGGTGGGTGCCTGATAGCCTGAAATGTATTCCCTTGTTCTCCAAGTAGGCGCCTGATAGCTTGAAATGTATTCCTTTGTTCTCCAGGTAGGCGCCTGATAGCTTGAAATGTATTCCCTTGTTCTCCAGGTGGGCGCCTGATAGCTAGAAATGTATTCCCTTGTTCTCCAAGTGGGCGCCTGATAGCCTGATAGCCTGATAGCCTGAAATGTATTCCCTTGTTCTCCAGGTGGGCACCTGATAGCCTGGAATGTATTCCCTTGTTCTCCAGGTGGGCGTCTGATAGCCTGAAATGTATTCCCTTGTTCTCCAGGTGGGCGCCTGATTGCTTGAAATGTATTCCCTTGTTCTCCAGGTGGGCGCCTGATAGCCTGAAATGTATTCCCTTGTTCTCCAGATGGGTGCCTGATAGCTTGAAATGTATTCCCTTGTTCTCCAGGTGGGCGCCTGATAGCTTGAAATATATTCCCTTGTTCTCCAGGTGGGCGCCTGATAGCTTGAAATATATTCCCTTGTTCTCCAGGTGGGCGCCTGATAGCTGAACTTGAAACGTATTCCCTTGTTCTCCAGGTGGGCGCCTGATTGCTAAACTTGAAATGTATTTCCTTGTTATCCAGGTGGGTGCCTGATATCTTGAAATGTATTCCCTTGTTCTCCAGGTGGGCGCCTGAAAGCTTGAAATGTATTCCCTTGTTCTCATGGTGGGTGCCTGACTGCTAAAACTTGAAATGTATTCCCTTGTTCTCCAAGTGGGCGCCTGATAGCTTGAAATGTATTCCCTTGTTCTCCAGGTGGGCGCCTGATAGCTGAACTTGAAATGTATTCCCTTGTTCTCCAGGTGGGCGCCTGATAGCTTGGAATGTATTCCCTTGTTCTCCAGGTGGGTGCGTGATAGCTGAACTTGAAATGTATTCCCTTGTTATCCAGGTGGGCGCCTAATTGCTAAACTTGAAATGTATTCCCTTGTTATCCAGGTGGGCACCTAATAGCTTGAAATGTATTCCCTTGTTCTCCAGGTGGGCGCCTGATAGCTTGAAATGTATTCCCTTGTTCTCCAGGTGGGCACCTGATTGCTAAAACTTGAAATGTACTCCCTTGTTCTCCAGGTGGGCGCCTGATAGCTTGAAATGTATTCCGTTGTTCTCCAGGTGGGCGCCTAACTGCTAAACTTGAAATGTATTCCCTTGTTCTCTAGGTGGGCGCCTGATAGCTAAAACCTTGAACAACTGGTGTTTCATTTCCCTGAAACATGGTGGGGACAAATTGTTGGGGAATTATCTTCCTTCTTTAAGCCTAGTTAAGTGCTGAGGATTCATGGGTTCTTTCTGATAACTGCTGGGGATTCATGGGTTCAAAGACCAATTCCCTTAAAACTCTGAGTTATATCCTTTCTTTCCCAATGGGTACCTGATTTCAAGAAAAATTTCGAGATGAGAGAAAATTTTCTGCCCCAGTTTGATAATCTTCTTTGTGGACTGTCTTTCCACCATCAATAACATTTCCTCTCCCTGCTTCAAATCAAAGAAAAATTTGTTAGTTTAAAGCGTGGTGAGTGGTCGTGCCACTCCTTCTGGGGATGGTTTTTCCCTTTCTTTTTTCCTTGCTCTGCGTTCCCAAAACTTGTTGGGGAATGTTGTTATTTGCTGGGGATGATATTCCTGCTGGGGGATGGTTTTTTTCTCCCTTCCCTGCTCTGTGTTGTCCGACACTCTTGGAACTTTGGACGGTAGTCTGTCGGGGATGCTCCTTCTTCCCGACGATCCTTATCCACAAATTTCTCCACTGTTGTTTTTCTGTTTTCTCCATATTTTCCTTTATCTTTGGTCTGTCTTGCTCGCATTTTGCTTGGCACCATTTTGGCAATTGGTAGTAAGCTCTGAAAAATCTTTCTCAAAAACAAACTTCTGGAGAAAAAGTCTTTTAAACAAAGAAATGAAAAATGATGACTTCGCAAAAAATAGAAAGGGGAAAGTCTTTCTAAACAAATGTTGGGGAGAAGAAAAAGGAAAAAAAAACTTATCTGCATGGTATAACCGACCCCAACGATCATATCGTGCATTTCGGATTAATCAACCCAGTCTGTTTGTATCAATCAATCTTTCTGATGGCCTCATTTTGCTGGGGATAAACAAGCACCCAACTCTTTACAAAACGTGGATCCTTTCCGCCAATCTTATCTTGTCGCCTCATAGTTCCCTTCGAGGGGTTTTCACTAATAAGACTCTCTCATTTCTCTCAACTCTCATAGCCTTATGGTTCCCATGAAGGTTTTCACCATAAGACTCTCTCATTTTGTTTCTCTCAGCTTTCGTCGCCTTATGGTGCCTATGAAGGTTTTCACCGATAAGACTCTCTCATTTTATTTTTCTTTCTCCGCTGGGGATTGGAGTGTTACCGATAAGATTCTCTTCACTGAGGACTCTTTTGGCTATCAATTCCTTCAGCTCATGATCCTCATTCAGTCGGGGATCAGTGTGTTATTCTCGGCTTTTATTTGCCTGTCTTGGCACCTCTCGAATGCTGATCAGGAGGTCTTTTTTGGACATCAACATGGTTTTTTCCGTGCGGGGATAAAAGAAAATGATATCAAAAATTCAAAATAACTTCGATGGGTAAAACGTTACAACTCTTGGAATCAAACTTTTTCCAAAATTTTAAAACATAACTTCTGACCCAGTTTTCTTGCTTAGAGGATTTTTGAATTTTATTACACTATGACCGAGCCGTGAGGCGCCTACGTATCCTTTTTGAGGAATCAGGTCGAATGTAGTTCACTCGATTCCTTTGTTTTTCTTGTGACTTTCCTTTTGTTTTTGTTATTATTTTTTCTTTCCTTCTTTTTTTTTTCATTTTCATTAGTGATTCCAAAAGAGGGGTATGAAAGAATAAATAAGGCTCAAAGGGGGAAGCAAAGGTTATAGTGTTTGGATAGAAGAAAAAATTGCATCCGTCATTTCATTCTCCGATAAATGCCAACTATAAACAAACAAACAACCAACAATTACAATCAAGGAAATCATACATAATATCTCTTGACTGCATCAGAATTGATAGCCATGTCGATACATCTTCCTTCGGCATCTGTCAAACATAAAGCGCTATTGGATAACACTCTGGTTACAATGAACGGTCCTTGCCAGTTCGGGGAGAACTTGCCCTTTGCTTTGGCCTGATGTGGCAGGATTCATTTCAGCACCTGCTGTCCCACTTCAAATTTCCTGAGATGTACCTTCTTGTTATATTCTCTTGCCATCCTCTTTTGATACAATTGGCCATGACATACTGCTGCCAATCTCTTTTCATCAATCAAGCTCAGCTATTCCAATCGGGTTTTGACCCATTCATCATCATCAATCCCAGCCTCAGTGACAATCCGAAGGGATGGAATTTCAACTTCTGCTGGTATCACTGCTTGAGTTCTGTATACCAACGAATAAGGAGTTGCACCTACTGAAGTACGAACAGTAGTGCGATAACCAAACAATGCAAATGGCAACTTTTCATGCCATTGCCTAGACCCTTCTACCATGTTCCTCAATATCTTCTTTATGTTCTTGTTGGCTGCCTCGACCGCTCCATTGGCCTTGGGCCGATATGGGGTGGAATTACGGTGTGTAATCTCGAACTGTTGACATATTTCTTTCATCAAACTGCTATTAAGATTAGCACCATTGTCTGTGATGATCACCTTTGGGATCCCAAATCTACAGATGATATGGGAATGAACAAAATCCACCACTGCCTTCTTGGTTACCGACTTGAAAGTCTTAGCCTCAACCCACTTAGTGAAATAATCGATGGTTACCAGAATGAACCTATGACTGTTGGAAGCTGCCGGCTCAATAGGTCCAATGACATCCAAGCCCCATGGAACAAAGGGCCAAGGTGTTGTCATTGTATGTAATTCAGTCGGCGGAGAATGAATCAGATCTCTGTGTATCTGACACTGATGGCATTTTCGCACGAAATTGATACAATCACGCTCCATAGTGAGCTAATAATATCCTGGTCGAAGAATCTTCTTTGCCAATACATATCCGCTCATATGTGGCCCACAAACTCCGGCATGTACCTCTGTCATTACTATCGTGGCTTGACAAGCATCTATACATCTCAGCGGACCCAAATCTGGGGTTCTTTTGTACAGCACTCCTCCACTGAGGAAAAATCCATTTTCCAATCGCCGAATGGTTCTCTTTTGATCTCTGGTGGCCTGCTCCGGGTATATCCCCATCCTGAGGTATTCCTTGACATCATAGAACCATGGCTCACCGTCCATTTCTTCCTCTATCATGTTGCAATAAGCATGCTGATCATGAACCTGAATATGCAACGGATCAACATGAATCTTGTCCAAATGGTACAACATCGATGCTAAAGTGGCCAAAGCATCGGCAACCTCATTGTGAATTCTTGGGATGTGCCTGAACTCCACTGATCGAAATCGCTTTCTTAGATCGTGCAAACACTGTTGATATGGTATAAGCTTCAAATTCTGTGTTTCCCATTCACCCTGAATCTGATGCACCAGGAGGTCCGAGTCTCCCAAGACCAAGACGTCCTGGACATCCATATATGCGGCTAACCGTAAGACCAAAATGCATGCCTCATATTCAGCCATGTTGTTGGTACAATAGAAACGCAGCTGGGCCGTAACAGGATAATGATGTCCTGTTTCAGAAATAAGTACATCCTATTCCAACTCCCTTTGCATTTGCAGCTCCATCAAAGAAAAGCTTCCACCCTGGTTCTTCGGTCAACTCCAACTCATCTATATGTATCACTTCTTCATCCGGAAAATACGTCCTTAAAGGCTCGTATTCCTCATCAACAGGATTCTCAGCTAAGTGATCAGCCAATGCTTGGGCCTTCATGGTCGTCCTCGTCACATAGACGATGTCGAATTCCGTGAGTAATATCTGCCATTTTGCTAACCTCCCTGTAGGCATAGGCTTCTGGAAAATATACTTCAGTGGATCCAAGCGCGAAATGAGATAA
>MU702536.1:106794-120168 GCA_026770625.1 Nicotiana glauca | reverse complement strand
TCAACTGAGACTGCATCAAAAATCTGGTAAACCCAGGGACCTTTGTCATCGTCGGTTTCTATGAATGGTACAATGCCATCACCCACAGTGCCTGTACCATCATCCCCGTGCACTACTATCTCTTGCCTGTCCCACTCAAATTTCACCATCTGGTGCAATGTGGAAGGCACTGCTTTGGCAGCATGAATCCAGGGTCGCCCCAATAGAAGATTGTATGATACTGCCACGTCTACCACTTGGAATTCCATGGTGAATTCACCAATGGTCAATTCCGGTATGATATCACCCACCGTGTCAGTACCACCCCCATCAAAAACTCAGACGCAGACGTTGTTCCTATGAATTCGGTCATGATCAACCTTCAGCTTGTTCAGAGTAGTCAAACTACAGATGTTGGCGCTCGACCCATTATCAATCAATACTCGGGTGACCACTGAGTCTTCGCATTTCACAGTCAAATAGAGGGCTTTGTTGTGTTCTGTACCCTCTATTGGCAATTCATCATCAGAGAGCGTCACTCGATTTACCTCGATGATTTTGTGCACTATCCTCTCCAAGTGGTTTACAGAGATTTTATCTAGAACATGAGCCTCGTTCAGGATTTTCATCAGTGCCTGGCAATGGTCACTGGAATGGATCAACAAGGATAGCAACGAAATCTGTGTCGGAGTCTTTCTTAGCTGCTCCACAATAGAGTAGTCTTGGGCCTTCATTTTCTTCAAAACTCCTCTGCCTCTTCCTCCGTCACGGGTTTCTTTATCACCTCCCGGTTGGACCTTCTTAACTCTACGGAAGCAAAATACCTCCCCGAACGAGTTAACCCCTAGGCTTCACATATTTCTTCTACAACCTCCTTCCCCTTGTACATTACCATCGCTTTATTGTAGCTCCAGGGCACGACTTTCTCGTTGATTATCGGCATCTGTATTACTGGCCTGATAACAACTAACCCTATGCATGCTGGCTTGCTTGGTACCCCTCGCACCGTTACTTTGATCGGCTCTGAATTCTTTGCAACAACAGACGAACTCTTCCCCATTACCACCACTGGCTTGACATCCACCTTCTCCAACTGTACCTCCACTTCCCCACCGGTCGACTTCTCTTTTGGACTAGCACGGATTATCATCACCATCTGTGAGGGTTTCTTTAGCTCCCCTCCTTCGTGCACAAACTCGATCATGTGGGTTTCGTGGTGTGCTGGCAATGGGTTCTGATTGATGTTGGGTGCCTCTGGTGTCTGAACCTCAATCTTATTGGTGTCAATAAGATCTTGCACTGCATGTTTCGACGTTCAACACTTCTCAGTATCATGTCCGGGAGCCCCCGAGCAATATTCACAACTTACCGAGTGGTCCATATTTTTGGGAAGGGGATTTGGCAATCTGGGCTCAACAGGACTCAACAAGCCTAACTGCCTTAATTTGTGGAACAAAGCAGTATAGGCTTCTCCCAACTCAGTGAATGTTCTCTGTTTCTGCACCCTTTCATTTCTGAGAGCCTGATTACCCCGGAAACCTGGCCTTGGAGGGTTCCTGTAAGCCTTTGGTGGCGTATATGTGTTTTGTGGAGGTGGATATGTATTTTGTGGAGGTAGGTAGGTATTTTGGGGAGCCAGTGCGCGCCATTGCGGGCGAGCCGGAGGCTGGGTATATGTCTGGGCCTGATGGACGGAGAAATATGGTTCTTGTGGGGGGTAGTATGGCTGTGGAGGGTAATTTGAAGTGTGTGGGTAATTTGGGTGATGGGGTCTGGATGGCTAGTGAGGGGAGTGACCTCTTGATCTGGACCAATTACATGCCTCTACCGTTGCGACCTCTTCTCTTCTCTTCTTCCCGAGCCCACCTCCCGTGCCGCTCTGAATGTCCTGAGTGGTTGCTTTAATTACCGAATAGCTCAGGATCTTATTGGACTTAAGTCCCTCTTCAATCATACCACCCATTTTCACTACCTCGTTGAAGGATTTGCCAACTTATGTCACCAAGTGACCAAAGTAAGTCGGCTCTAGAGTTTGCAGAAAGTAGTCCACCATTTCTCCCTCTCTCATCGGAGGATTAACTCTGGCTGCCTGTTCTCTCCACCGGAACCCAAATTCTCGGAAGCTTTCTCCGGGCTTCTTCTCAAGCTTCAGCAATGTGAGACGGTCAGGGACGATCTCAAGGTTGTACTGAAAGTGACCTGCGAATGCTTTTGCTAGATCGTCCCAGGTGTACCACCTGCTCGGATCCTGTCTTGTGTACCATTCCAGTGCGAACCCACTCAGACTTTGGCCAAAGTAAGCTATCAGCAGCTCATCTTTACCACCTGCTCCTCTCATCTTGCTGCAAAACCCTCGCAGATGTGCCATAGGATTGTCGTGCCCTTCGTATAGATCAAACTTTGGCATCTTGAACCATGCCGGCAACTGGACGTCAGGGAAAGGGCACAGATCCTTATAGGCCACGCTCCCGTGCATATTTCTGAAGGATTGCTCTAGGCTTTTAAATTTCCGCAGCACTTCGTCCTGCTCTGGGCTCTTAGCTGGATTTTCAATCTCCGCCGGGACCTCAAAGTGGGGATTATAGGCATGTGGCTCGGGTGCTTTGAATGTGGGTGTAGGGGGGTAATATTGGGTATCGTGAGTATGAAACAGTGACTCACTAGATGATCTCTGTAGCGTGGCTGGTGGGGGTCCCATGAAAACAGGAACATTTGGTAGGGAAGGGTTCTGATTGGGTGGTGGAGCTTGGGGATCATAGAGATTTCTTCCCTGATATTAGTGGTGACTGGGGAAGCTTGTCGAAGGGCCGGGGGGAGGGTATTCCGGCGTTTGTCCTGGTGGGAGAGTAGGAGTAATGGGTGGTTCAGGCCCCTTTTGTACCCTAGCCAAGGCTAGCTGTATTTCGTTCATCTCCAGTCTCATTTTTTCCATTTTTTCCATGGCCTCCTTCGGGAGCTGACTTTCCGTTCTTTCCTCCTCAACACTTTGGTCTGAACTAGTCATGCTTTTCAGTATGGGCCCTTTGGATATTGTTTGATAATGGTATGGTGCCAGTATGCTTTAACAAACTAACTAGTATTAATTGGAAAAACAACAAACTTGTCAGCGTTAGAGTTTTAACAGATATAGTAATTGCACGTTGGGGGATGCAATGTTCTTAGGTAGTTAATCATTTCTAACATGTTTTTGATCCGACCGCATGCATCATCCCGGCTTATTTTATTTGTGCCTCATTTAAGTGTTTCAGAAACTTTCCTTTATTTCTTTTTCTCTCTTTTCTTTTCGTTTGTTCACTTTTCCTTTTCTCTTTTTCTTTTAGTGTTGGTCGAATCTTATGGGGATTGCCTACGTATCATGTCCCCGCATGAATCAGACCTGCGCGTAGTTCTGCCCACAAGTAAAAATAAAGACACCAATTTTTTGGAAAACTCATTTCATTACCGAAACATTCTATTACAAACTACCCACTTGGAAAAGGAAAAACAAAATACAGACTCCGACCTACTAGCATATTTTGATTTGAAAAAAAAGAAGCACACGGACAGGCAACAGATTCTTAAAAACAGCAAATACAGACTCGGACTAGGGATACATTAAAGCTCCGAATTTTGGCGCCCGCGGGGCATCGTTCGGCCTTTTCGCGGGCTTTGATGCAAGGCCGCTTTGCAAGCTTTTCAATTCTTTCATGATCTGGTGGATGTAGCCCTTTACTGAAGCAAAGAGGGTAGCACGGGGCATTTCCTCACATGTTAGGCACCTCATGGTGACGTAGTGCCCGATCTCTTCGATTCTACCCCTGATTCTATCCCTTTCCATAAGCAGTTGTTCTATTCGTTGATTCTTTGCTCCCAACACTTGAGCGTTGATCCTGGAACTTATCCATTTGTTCTTCCATTTGCGCCATCAAATCATAGCAACGCTTCCTGTCAGTTCTGGCATCTCAGGTTTGTTTAAAGGCCCGTTCTTTGAGAGTGGAGTTTGTTTCCCTTAATATAGCAATGGTCCCTTCATAATCCCTTTTCACTTGCCGCAGGTGATCTGTTCGTGCTACTGTACATTTTGCCCATCTGGCTCGAATTCTTGCTATGCTAGCTTCTGCCCTTTCCAAACCCTCTCGGCTTTCAATGACCTGGCTTCTCAACCCAGCTATCATCCTTTTGTCGGCCTGATTTTTCTGTTGGTTGTTGGTGTCTGTTCTGACTCGTCGAATTTAGGCTTTTAGGGCCTTGTTTTCTTGGGTCAACCTGTTCTTTTCTCCCGTATCAGTATCAACTTGCAAGTTATTTTCATATTTCAGGTCCCAAACCTATTGTTTCAACTTGCCAATTTTAACCCGATAGCCTTCTTCTTTCGCCAACCAACCCCATTGTCCCTGCGAGTCATCCATGAATTGATGGACATGGGCCCTTTTAGCAGGCCTCTGATGAGTCTGGAATCTTTTCCCGAACCGCACATCATACTTTGGGTCTACCTCGCCTTTGGCCAAATATCGTACCATAGTTTTGGGCTCAAGGAATCTACATTCGTGCCACAACGTGCGAATTGTATCTTCCGGGAACGTTGCTTTCGGACTTAGCTCGATGACATGCTTGCTCAAATCTTCATCATTAGGGACAACCTGAAACCTTCCCAATTGACTCAATACCCGATGGGGAGCGTATGGTTGGATACTACGGACACCCATCAAAGGAACATAATATTCTTTTGCCGACATGTATATTGCTTCAGTAGCAGGCAACCACCCGAAAGCCCATTCAATTTGGTCCGCTGTCAGGGACCTCAGTCGTACAAACCAATCTTCAGTACCCTCAGGGAATGCGACACCCGTTACCCGCTTCTCAAACTTTTCAATGTAGCTTAAACCAGTCAGCTCGTAGTTTATATACCCCACTCGATGACAGAGATTCTCTTGCATCCACAACTGAAGTAATAGATTGCAACCTTCGAAAAAACTTCCTCCCTCCTTACACACAATCAATGCTTGGTACATTTCTGATAAGATCAGGGGAACTATAGTGTTGTCAGCCCTTTTTATTGCGACGTCAACCATCCCCACAAGACCCATCTCTATTTTCTTGTTGCCTCGTGGGCAAACCATGATTACCAAGAATGTCGTTATGAATGCCAATGTTCGTCTTAGTTCCCATTTACCTCTGTTTCTGGCATGAGTTAGTCCCAAACTTGGTTTGTCAAAACCACGCGGATCACCATAACGGTGATATAAGAACTGAATAGCGCAGCATCCTTCTGATAAATCGTTATTTTGCACAGTCCGGCTGATATTTAACAAATCCAGAAAGCGGTGTGGAGATACCGCCTTGGTGCCAACAGATACTGACCTCTCAAATTCCCCTTCATACCCGAATAACCTGCTATTTCTTCCAGTGTGGGTGTAATCTCAAAATCCGCAAAGCGAAACACATTTCGGGTCGGGTCCCTAAATGGTATTAAATCCTCGATGACATCCGGCCTTGCCCTGACTTCAGTAGACTGGTGAGACCTCCCAAGATTCTGACCACTATTTCTTTGTTGCTTTTTTCCAAATCGTTCCACCACATATGGAGCTGGAGAGGGACCTCGCTAAAGACAGTGAAAGGTTTGTTTTCACTTGTGCTCATCCTGCACATTTATTAAGGTGATTTAAACAAAAAGTAAAAATTTATTTGACTCAAAGAATGAATTGGCTATTTTCTTAAAATAAAGATCCGATTTGCCGAACACGGCCTTTCAGCACTTCGGGGATGAAGACTTTAAGGATGTGAGGGCCAATTGGTCAAAAATCCAAAAATGACCAAAAGTGGCCGTTTATGCAAAGTCATCCCTCCGGCGTCCCTTTCGGGAACATTTGGCTATTTTTGATAACCACGGCATCGCCCGACTTATAATAAATTTTTTGACATTTTCTGGCTAGTTTTTGCAAAAAGGGGAAGTTGGACCCAATGAAGGTTGCCTACGTATCTCACATCCGGTGAGAATCAAACAGATGTAGTTCGGGAAAGGAAAAATAAACTAGATTTAAAAAAAAAACAAGACTCTTAACTTTTCGAAAACAATTTGAAAACACCACTTCTTTCTTTTTCCATTTTTTCAAAATTTTGGCAGAGTTTCGACACTACTTGGGCATCGGTTTTTCTGAAAAATAAGTAGCTATCTCTACACTGCTATTTTCCTTTCCACAATTTTCTAGTATTCCCAATTTTCGTAAGCCGGTCTGCATGCAAGTCTAAACAAACAAATGCATAAAACAAACTGGATGCAGCAGGATGGTCTTTTCATTTCAGGTTACCTGTCCTAGACGGACCCAACCCCTGTGTTGAGTCCCCTAAGTCAAATGCACATGGTGCAAATAAACGTTCCTACTAGGGATCCGGCATGAAGCTGTGTTATTCTAGGTTCAAAACCTGGATGTTTGTTCTAACCCTGGCTTACCCGAGCGGACAACTCGAGCCGAGGAGGAGGCAGCGTACCGGGAATACAGAAGCTTCACGGGCTTAGCAACTTATCCGAACCTCGTTCTAAAATTGGAGTAGACTCTATACAGAAAATAAGTTACACGAAGTGCACCCTTCTTTATGATGTAGAAGACTCAAAGAGAGGAGGGATTTCGGCACAGTTTATATACAGTTCACAAAATATCGAAGCGGTAATAGCAACACTTAGCACATTAGGCCCAAACATATAACAAAATCAGATAATATACAAGCCAAATACAAAAAATATACCAAGCTCGAATTCTACACCCTGAACCAGTGGTTCTGGGTATGTTCCCCAGCAGAGTCGCCAGAGCTATCACACCTCCTTTTTCCGCTACCGCACCCCGCGAAGGGTGTGGTAAAGGGAGTTTTTCCAATTAAAGGACAATTGAAACGGGATTCATTTATTAAGAGATTCGAAGTCGCCACTTGGGCGATTTATGGTGTCCCAAGTCACTGGTTGAATCCCAAATCGAGGAAAGGTTTGACTCTATTTAGCAGTCCGCGAATCAGAAATCCGGATAAGGAATTCTGTTAACCCGGGAGAAGGTGTTAGGCATTCTCGAGTTCTATGGTTCTAGCATGGTCGCTCAACTGTCATATTCGACTTATTTATAACATGCTTTAACTTATGTGCAAATTTTAATCTTTAACCACTTTTAATTATTTTTCAAGTAATTGAACGTCGTTAAAAATATATTTTTGGATCACGTCACATGAAATGCACCTGGATCCTCGACACATTTTATTCAACGTTTTGGGATTTGGATTTGGGTCGCATGAAATGCACACCCAAATGTAGGAAGGTGAAATTATTAAAGACGCGCCTAAAGTGACTAGCGTATTATTATTTTTAGGGAAGGCCGTGAAATTCGCTAAACAGCCCATCCCGAAAACTAAGTATTTTAATATATTTATAGAGGGCCCCGAAGCTTGTGCGTTTTATTTGGTGAGGCTCGTCTCATTTATTTTAAAAGGATCACCCTAAAGTGACTACATTTTTTTATTTTTTGTTTGTCTCTAAAAATAAAAGAAGAAAAAGTCCTAATTGATTTACATGCTTGACAAGCTTGGGCATCTTATTAGTTATTAGATTAATGTGGACGGAAATTGCACTCGAGCTTGCATAAGGGAGATTGTTTCGTGCCTTATTCTACAAGCGAATATTACTAAAGCTGAAATTATAAATAGCATGCGAGTTTGACAAAATATTAGAACAAACTAACCATTCTCTAATTGGTTTAAACTAACAATTTTAGATGAGTGGGGCCACCGGAATTAACTACTAGAAGATGTTATCAAACTGGATTCAAATACTGGCCTATATACTGCCCAATGGAATTAGCTTCTTGGTAGAGTTAACTAAATGATTAAAGCTACATTGCACCAGGAAGAATGACTAACACTAATCCATTAGGATACATAGACCTAAAGTCTGCCTTAAATACAAAGAAACAATAACTACAGCTGGTAACTACATCCTAATAGTTCGTTATAATTATAACTTCAATTAATCCAAATCAAACTGAATACAGTCCAACTATACAAAGCTGACAGAAATTTACATAACAGTAGTCTAAGAAATGTTCTAAAATACAATCATGTAAAGAAGAAAAGTTAAATCAAAACTTCAAACTTCCACTTTTCATATGTATTCATGCTTCTACATTTTTTCAGCTTACAATAGCCAGTGTTATAGTCGTGTACCTAGTATTGGAAACAAGAGAAGAGGAAGATGAGAATCAGCAGCAGTAGTAACAATACAGCACAACAACAACCCGCAAAGCAGTAATGCAATAACCTAGTAATAGATTTGGAAACCAGCAGGACAAATTCCAGCAACAACTAGTAGAACAATAACCAAATAACCAACCAAACTCAAGAACCAAACCAAATGAAACCCAAGAAATACCAACAACAATCACAGGCAAAAACAGAGTGAACCAGCAATGCGATAGGACAATAGATTTCTGATTTCTGTTCTTCAGACTCTCTATGTACTGAACTTTCTTAATGTTCAAAATCCAACCTATGTTCAACTCTATAATTACTGAACTCTTTGAGGTAAAAAAACCAGCCTATTCAAACTCTATATCTCTAGAGTTTTTTCTTAAAATTCCAGCCTGTTTTCTGTTCTAAATGAGCCTATTTATAACCAGAAAATAGGCCTCTAAGTCTGCCTCGATCTCCCCAGACCTCATTCTGCCCATCCCCTCTAATTCCCCACTCCTTAATGTCTTCTTGATTCAAGTTCATTGGTTCCCCACTAATACTTGTTTGGTTCTATTGTTAATTCCCTTGTTATGGGTCCATGTACTTTAATTATTTCCTAATAAACCATCCCATACTATTACTGATTCCCAACCCACCACTATTAAACAAATACACTATTTTAATGATATATCAGTACTTAACTTACAGACCACTAACAATAAATAATTTTCCCAACTTTTCCATCCCCAAGATACCCCTTTTGATTCACTGAAATTACCACCCATCAGCTATAACCAAACCTTAACAAAATCAATCAACAGAGTCAATCAATTCAGTTTAATAATGAACTGAATGTACCAACATGCTCAATTCTAAGTTCAAATATACCAACCAGCCCATTTCAACACAAAAATTAGAACAGTAATGAAGCAGTAGGGGAAACATACTGGAATGAACTATGAAATCAAAACCAAAATTAAATTACTACCATGTTAAACCAATGCTCATACCTACACGGACTAATCGACGAAGCTATTTTAAATGACTCTCATAGTAACTAACATATGCTAAGCACCAGAAAAAAAATTGGACCAAGAAAAGGGTCTGATGGAGAAGGAAAAAATAAAAAACAAAAGATGATGAAATACAATGAAGCTTAAATAGATAAACAACCACAAAATAGAAAAAGAAAAGAGGGAAAATACCTCAAAATTAGGCTAAACTCCGCACAGTTCCCATTTGAAACTTTGACTTGAGTTTTGAAGACAAAATGGACCTTAATCGAGTGTTCTCGACTGAGAACACTTGACTAAGGTCGATTATGACCTCAAATTCTTTTGGCTCTTCTAGGGCTCTTTCAGTCGAATTAAAATTCGACGAACTCTGCTATTATTTGAGCAAAACTATCATGGGCTTTGGGGCGAGGGTGGTCTATGGTCAAACGGTGTAGCTTTGGGAAGGTTTAGGGTTGGCGCTGCCACCAAGGATTTTTAGGGCGACGCTAGGGTTCTTATCTTAGATTTGTTATTCGAGGAGTCCCGGGGTAATTCGAAGGAAACCAACGACCTTTGAGTGACGAGGGAGGTCCAGAGGTGGCATGGTGTTGATTTGGGGTCAAGCGGACAAGGTGAGGTTTTTAACTGATCCTTCGATTGAAGATTCGAAGATGTTGGCTAGGATTCGAAGGATAAGGTTCAAGGTTTTGGAACGGGGAGGTTGAGGTGAATAAGTGGTGTAATTTGGGGCCGTTTGGACCACCGGAACCGCCGTGAGGCGATTTCCGGTGGGTGGTCATTGGCGGAGCGAGGCGAAGGAAGGCGAGCCCGTCTCTGAGGGCTTGAGAGAGACGAGCGAGGGGGGATCTGGAGGGGGGGCAGGTCTGTTTGGCTCGTTATATACTAGATAGGAAATTGATTCCAAGTCGTTAGATCAACTAAGATCAACGGCTTGGATCAAGTTACTAATGCGAAACGGGGTCGTTTGGTAGTAACGGGGGCCGGGTTGGTCTTTGGTAAACGGGTCAGGTTTGGTTCTTGGATACGGGTACTGATCTGTGACCGTTGGATATGGCTTGGGTGAATGGCTGAGATTTTCCGCCATTGAAATGACGTAGTTTGGCTCCTATACTACGTCGTTTCACCTCTGTGAGAGGGCTTCCTGGATCGGGTAAGAAAAAATATTGTGGGCCTGGATTTGGTCAAATTTTGGACTGCCCAGTCCGGTTTTCTCTTTATTTTCATTTCCTTAATTTCTAATTAATAAAACCCAAAATTCTAACTTAAATGATAAAATCAAAAGTTAACTAAAATGCTAATTAACTCCTTATAATAATTATCACACAAATTTGAATAAAAGAAAATCACACGATTTTGACATCAAATAAAAATGCAAAGTACACTATTTTTTTTTTGTGATTTTTCCATTTTGACACAATAGACTTAATTACTCCTAATTGTAGAATTAAATCCTAAAAATGCGAATGCGACATATTTTGTATTTTCATTAATTTTAAACAAATAAACATGCACAGACAAATGCAAACAATAAAAGGAAAATAACACAAAACTCACAACAATTGCAAACAACACAAAAATTATTTTATTTTGAATTTTCTGGGAATAATTCTCATATAGGGCAAAAATCACGTGCGCACACCTACCATAAGCAACAAACTATAAAACCAAATAGTATAAGAAACCAGGTTCTATATTTGTTCCCATAGTAAATTGGCAGTAAATAAAGAACACACGACGTTTACGTGGAAAACTCCCAGCTCAACAAGATAAAAACCACGACCTACCCTTGTAGGATTTCAACTTCACTACTGAGCAATCTTTAGATTACAACCTACGCGACCTAGGAATTAACCTCTTAATCCCTCACTAACTTGTAACATACATATTATAAGCCACTTTGTAATAAATCTATTACAAAGACTTAATCACTCACTAAATTGTAACAAAACTATTACAAGTCACTTTGTAATAACTCTATTACAAAGACTTCACAACTCGACTAACTCTAGACAAGACACAAACATAAGGGTTTATGATTTACAAAATGGTTTCCTACATAATGCTTCTAAGACGCTAGGTAAGAATTACAGTAAGAACTTCAAAAAAGATACAACACAATCAAGGACGTATAATAACTCATTATGGGGAACTGGTCTGTTGCTATGTTGTTCTTTGTTCTTGATGCCCTTGAGAATCACTTGCAAGATGGACACACACTTGAGAGAATGCTTGATGAGTTCTTGAATGTGCAAGTGCTTTGGTTTACCTTTGCTTGATGTTAATATCTCTTTTGTGACATCACTTGGATGATGTAAGCAAGGTAGGTAAAAAGCTTTCCACAAAAAATTAATTGCTGCACTGTTCCCGTACTGTAGTGTGTGTAGGTAGTAACTTTCCAGCTAGAGAGTTGATTTCGTACAGTCACCTCGGGAACTGGTAGGGACCTGGTTCCTCAATTGTTCCTTCGATTCTAAAGAGTTGAACCATATCCCAAACTAGATTCCCTACCTGGAACATTGTGATCTTAAGGTCTTGAGAATGTTTAAAGCTGTAGAGTTGACTATACGACGACCAGGGGAACTGATCCATATATGTTCCCTCTACAATTCCCTTATTTAATTTCATTGTGAATTGAATCAGGCATCTGACTAGAAACTCTGAATGCAAGAGAACTAATATTAGGTTCCTTATCTGGTTCTCTCATGAAGTTTGTCAAATCATCAAAACAAAAGACGCGGCCTACGAGGAGGATCCGATAGCTATTCTAGACCGGCATGTGCGCCAGTTGAGATCGACTCGAGTACAATGGAGACGTCAGCCTGTTGAGGCAGCTACCTGGGAGTCTGAGTCTGATATGCAGATCAGATATTCCCACCTTTTCACCAACTCGGGTATTTTTCTATGTCCGTTCGAGGATGACCGGTTGTTTTAGAATTAGAGAATGTGATGACCCAAAAGTTCATCTTATGTTTTAGAACTCGATTCTGTATTCTGAAGCTTTCAAAACCATATTTTATTCCTCATCGATTTGCGTGCACAATCCGAGCGTGTTTCCGGAAAGCTTTTATATTGAAAGTTGATAAAAATAATAATTTTTGCCTTTAAAAGTGGATTTAGTTGACTTCGGTCAAGGTTTTGAGTAAATGGACCCGGACTTGTGTTTTGACAATTTTGAAGGGTCCGTATCAAAATATGGGACCTGGGCGTATGCCCGAAATTGAATTCCGAGGTCCCTAACTCGAGAAATGAATTTTTGATAAAAACTGAAAGACTAAAAATTAAATGGTTTTAAGAATTTGGCTAATGTTTAATATTTTTGGTATCGGGCTTGTATATTGGTGTCGGAGCTTGGTACAGGTCCGAAATAATATTTATATCTTATCTGTAAATTTTTGTGAGAAACGGAACTGATTTGACGTGATTCGGACGTCCGGTTGCGAAAATAGGAATTTCATGTGATTTGGTGCTAAATCCATAGTTCCAGGTATTATTTTGGAGATTTAATCATACGAGCAGGTTCGTATGGTGTTTTAAGACTTATGTGCATGTTTGGTTTGGAGCTCCGAGGGCTCGGGTGAGTTTCGGATGGGCAATGGATAGTTGGAAACTTAGAAAATCAGGTATGTCTTGTTGCTTCTGGTGTGCTGATACCTTGTGCTTCGCGATCGCGAAGCCACTCACGCAATCGCGAAGGGGAAATGGTACTGGGAAGGAATTTACCCTTCGCAAACGCGGAGCAATGGCGGTTTTACCCTCTGCGAACGCGACCAACTCAACGCGGACGCGATGGCTTAGGGACCTGGGGGAGGGGTCAGTGTTCTTCTTCGTGAACGCAAGCATGGTGTTGCGAACACGAAGACCAAGGGGGAGCAGCCTTTCGCGACGTGTAGAAAGACTCGCGAACACGTAGGCCTGTGGGCCGCTGGGTATCGCGATCGCACCCTTCGTAAATGCGAAGAAGGCCTGTCCGGTGATTTTAAAATAGACCCAAAAATAGGACTTCTATAAAATTTCATCTCTCTTTCACTAGAACTCGGCCTACATAAACTTTTGAAGGGGGAATTCAACACCAAATCATAGGTTTGTACTCTTTAACTCATTTCCTTCAATTTCCATCATCACCCATTGCATTCTTAGTCCTAAATCTTATTCATTCATGGTAGAAATTAGGGATGTTGGGAGAATTGGGGGG